>ML094297.1:10597-80268 GCA_003697995.1 Taxidea taxus jeffersonii | reverse complement strand
ATGGGGCTCGATCCCAGGACCCTGAGATCATGACCTGAGCCAAAGGCAGAGGCTTAACCCACTGAGCCACCCAGGTGCCCCCAGATGTCTTTTTAAACTCTTGATTAAAAATACATTTTTGTTTGAGTCTAATGACTTTGGAATGTATATACTGTTTGCATTTGTGCAATATGTCAGTAATATTTAAATGAGTTTTTTTAACTAACTGCGATTCCCCCTTTACTGTACCTTTTTTTGTATTTCCTGTTAAAAGAGAAGTGAAATCTTACAAATAATTGGTTGGATGATTTTTACTTCTGTCTATGGCTTTGATATTATTCTTCTCTCCAATTGAGCTTTCTGCACATGCACTTGACCTTGATGTGTCTAATAAAGGGTAGTTGGATAGAAAGCTGTTGGCTTCGTGAGTGAGATTGACATCCTGTGACTACAGCTGAATTGAAGGCAGAGAGTTATATTCTGAGACAACACAATGGTGCTGATTCAAGATGTGTCTTTGTGTCAATAGCATGATTTTACTGGAGCCAAAAGACTTGGCCAGTCAATTCCTCCCTGATCCATGGAGACCCAAAACTTTTTATCAATGGAACCCTTCTCATCCAGCTGAGGCTCAGCGAGGTGGTCGTCATAGAAACAAGGCTGCCACTAATCATGGAGCTTTTTGAATTCATCCAGAACATTCCTTTATGGTTTTTTTTTAAGATTTATTGATTTATTTTATAGAGAGATTGAGAGAGGACACACTAGTGGGATGGAGGGACAAAGAAGAGGGAGAGAAAGAATCTCAAGAAAACTCCTCACTGAGTGAGGAGCCTGACCGGGGAACTAATCCCAGGACCCTGAGCCGAAATCAAGATGCTTCAACCACTGAGCCACCCAGGCGCCCTTGAACGCATATTTATTTGTCTCAATCCCTCTCTAATTCCTTCACCTTAAACCAAAAGGCCATTCAACCTGCCAGATACTTTGTATATCACCCGCTTGTATATTGTGTGACCTTAGGCATTCTTGCAGAATTTTGGATACTGTAATCCTATCACACTTAGAGCAATACAAATGAGAACATGTCTTACATTTTGTAGCATCATCTGTAACACTTTATAACCTTGGGGTATTCTAAAAATAATCTGTGTGAGTCCAAAGAGATAGGGATGGTCAAATTCTGGGGAAGAATTGGATTTTGTTGGATTTGTAAGTGCATTGTATGTCCAGGATGAGTAACTAAAGAGACGTGGCTTAGGTTTTACCATATCTGAAATGCATATGAGACCTCCTTTCTCAGTACCAGTTTTCTTTTTTTTTTTTTTTTAAGATTTTATTTATTTATTTGTCAGAGAGAGGGAGAAAGAGAGAGCGCAAGCACAGGCAGTCAGAGTGGCAGGCAGAGGCAGAGGGAGAAGCAGGCTCCCTGCTGAGCAAGGAGCCTGATGTGGGACTTGATCCCAGGACGCTGGGATCATGACCTGAGCCGAAGGCAGCCGCTTAACCCACTGAGCCACCCAGGCGTCCCTCAGTACCAGTTTTCAAATGATGCAGGTTAATTCTGGTTAGTCGTCCAAAATATTACCAGGTATCTGAATAAACCTATATGTTGAAGTCACACTTCATAATGATGCTGTGTAAGTAAGAGGAATTTAGGGCCGGAGGCCCTGAATTTGTTTTGGACATTCTCCTAACTAGCTGTGTCGCAGCAGTAGGATGTGTGCGTGGGGAGATTTTTCAGAGGATATAACTTCTTCCCCACCATTTCCATCCCTAGTACAATCCATGAAACACACAGTGGTTGCCACAACATGTGGTCTCTAGTCCAAGTCCACGGCTGCCCTTGTTTCCCTCCAGTGAGGCCAATATGGTGCCTCCATTGGCTATAGGGTAAATTATACCTTCTCTCTGAGGTCTATTTCTGCATCTCTAAAACAAAACCATGAATGCTTTAGCAGGCATTTTGTTCCATGATGAAGCCGACTTTGCATCAAAAGAAATTCTGTATGTAGAAGTGGTGTTTAATCTATGAGGTCAAATACTAAAATTACCTTCATTACGATGATAACCACTTCTAACACAAGAGCATTTGATGAGACTGTTTTCAGTGAGTCAAACACTGGACCTTGGTTTTTGGCATGTATTATTTATCTGCATAACATCCCTGAGAGCGGATGTTGGTGTTTTTATTTTTACCCATAGGACTAAAACCCTGAGAGGCCAAATGATTTACCCAAAGCCTTGAAGGTTTCAGTGGCAAACCTGGGTTTTGAAGTCTTGCATTGTGATGGAAAGATCGATTCTGCTTATCTGAATTCAGGTTTCAGTGGAAACTTTGAGAAATTGCGGGGTGTCTTGTGTGTTTGTTTTCAACGAAAATGTTTTGAGCCCCACGTCTCCATCAAGGAAAGTGGTCAGAACCGTATATTCATCCTTCTGTTTCTTTCGCAGGGCAGCTTTAGGAGCTGAGCAGGGGCATCGATGTCATTCTGTCTCTGTGTTGGGGGGGGGGGGGTGACTTGTGTCCCAGGGGATGTGTGGCAGCATCCAGGCCTTGTACCCACTAAGTGCCTGAAGTGTCTCCCCCAGCCCCGTTTGGGACCACCTCACGGGTCTCCAAAACCAGTGTCTTCCTGGTAGCAACCCCCACCCTCCACCCCGCAGGTGAGAACCATTGAGACAGACTAAGTCAGTCTTACAGATGATGAAAATTAAGTAGGGTGCGTTTAGAATTTGGGGTCACAAAGGTCGTTTGGGACAGCATTTGAATGTGTTTGCTCAGGATTGTGGAACCAGACCTCACTCACTGTCCTCCACCCGGAGATAATCCCCTTCTCTCCTCCTGAGTTGTGTTTCTAGCCCCCCAGGTCACTGTATCGGCCTGCCCTTGGTTTCTAAGAGCCCGCCTTCTCCCGGGTACATTGGTCTCTGGATTGGGTTCGGGACTTAGAGGCGGGCCCACGGGCGGAAACAGGGCGTGGCTTCCACCACGGGTCCCCATGCGGCTAGTGCGGCAGCTGTACCCCTCCACTTCCTGGCTGCTCTCGCTTCATCTCTTCTCCGAAGATCTTTTCTGTCCAGGCCCTTTTCGATCTGTTGCAAACAATAGATGTGAGAAAGCACAGCATTGCAAAGCAGTTCACTCAAGCGGCCGGGAATTTCTGGAATGACTGAAATAGACCTGGCAATGTAGGTCGCTATTTTGAAGGCTGAGCTAAGTGTTTGAAAGTGGTTCACAGGACCGTGATCTTGGGCTGCAGTGACGAAACCTGCGGTCGCAGGCAGTCTCAAGGTGGAGCCTGGGAACCGTAGAAATTGGCCTCTCTACCGGGGATCACACACACAGCTGTGGTTACTGGTTCCCAGGCCAAATTTTCTGATGTTTTCCTCTGCATTCGGAAGAGCTGAACTCAACTTGTGACCTGGGAAGAAGGTATAACCTGGCTTGATTCAGGCCCTTATCATCCTACTCTTGCCAGATGGGAAAAGAATAGAGGGCTGAGACATTCACCCTTCTAATACTTTGAGAACGAGTAGAGACACCTGTTCTTGCCCCAAATCCCTTATTGTCTCCGGTGTTCCGTTGAGATTTATTTAGCAGAGACTTTTTAGCACATATGGTATGAAATGACCTACAAAACTAATTTAATATTGTTCCGAGGACCTGGCCCTCTTACCAGCGTTTATAGAGGAGTAGCTGGGAACAAGTGGGTTAGGGGCTGAGGAACTTGTTGAACATTGTGGAAAAGAAATGGCAGAGCTTGGATTAAAGGGAGTCTGATTCTAACTCAGTGGTTAGCAAAGTTGAGTGGGCCCCAGCCTTGCCTGCAGGCCTGTTAAACAGAAATTACTTGGTCAGCCCTGTAACCTGAGCGTTTTGTGTTTTGGTAGGTCTGGGGTGATATGTATGCCTTGGTGGCACCCCTGCTGTCCCCAGGGCCACACTTAGAGAATGGGCTCTTGAGCCGCAAACCATGCTGCTCTGATTCAATCAGCTCAAAAACGAATGTGGAATGACTTTCACCGGTGAGTGGCGATCTTGGGGTAAAATACCAATGCCTAGGCTTCACCCTCAGATAATCAGACTCCAGTGGCTTGGCCTCCATCCTGGGCAGTTGGACTTAACAAGTTTCATCATGTGATTCCAACCTGCTGCAAGGCTTCACGTTGGGAATCACCCATTTGGGCTGTGGTTAGAAACTTAAATGCATTTGGAAATCTTGATAAAATGCAGATTTCACATCATGCCAACAGCCCAGTAGATTCTAATGCTATTGGATTGCCGCACGAACATGGACTAGTGTTCCCCAAACCCCATGGCTCCTGTATGAAATATCCGGTTGAATCCAGATGGTTTTTTTAAAATCAGTATTTCCCAATATTGCATGGGTCATCCTTACACTAAAAATTATTCACCGTGTATTGGAAATTCAGTTCACATGGGCATTCTTGTTTTCTTTTGTTTCATTTGGACTGGTAAATCTAGCAATCCTGTTCAAAAGAGAATTATGTGGATTGCTGGTTCTAACACAGACCTGCTAAATCATAATATCTAGGGTCTAGTTATCTTTATAGTTATCAAACAATGGGAGGTGATTCTTGCAAGCTAAATTTGAGAAATAGATCAATGCCTAGCTCATGACTATTGTAATCCCCCTGTTACTCCCATAGGCATGTTAGGAGGATATACTTTGGTCTGAAGCTAATCCGGGAGCTGAGGGTGCTTCTGATCACATCATAGACTCTGTGAGAGTAGTATTTGGTCCCACAACTAGGTGAGGGTAAGTCTCAAGAATTCTGGGCTATGATATTTTAGTTCTGTAGAAAAGCTGCCTGTTTTGATTATGGAAGAGAATCTGAGTATTCAATTATTTGAGGTGCTAATGTTGAGTTTGCAGATAAAACACAGGATGTCTTGTCAAATTTGAATTTCATACAAATGACGAATCCATTTTGTAGTATATGTAATGCCCAAATATTATGTGAGATCTTCTGATGCAAAAAAAAATGTTGTTTATATGAAATTCACATTGAACTTGATGTCCTATATTTACAGTTGGCAAATTTGGCAACCCTAGGCTGGAGAACATTCTAGAAATGATCTCAGTGGGGCCAGCCTGCTTACCATCCTCGGTCCTGCTGGCTCCTGAGCAGCACTGCAGGTTCCTACTTACGGAATAGTCTTTGTTCTCCATGGAAGTGGTCAGAACAACTTGGAGGCTAATAGGAACTTGGACAAGAAAAGTAGGACCTCCTTCAACGAGGAGAAATACCAAAGGTGTCAGTGCTTGGGAAAACTGCCTAGGAACTCTGAATGGACTCTTTGGGAGATTGGGGTAAATAAAGGGTGCGCATCTCACACTGGGACCCAGAATCAGTATTTTTTCCAAACGTGAGGAGTTGTGCACAGAACTCTGTCAGCAGAGGCAGAATATCTGAATGAGAGAGGCCTCTGGTACAAATCAGTAGGTGATCTCTACTTTTATAAGCACTGGCCCCATCTACGCTCTGTAAGATGGTAACTCTTGCATTCCTGGTGGAAAAGACTGTGTCTCCCAGTAGTTCTGGGATGGGCGAATTTGCGAGTGGTGGAAGGTTTGGTGAAGACACAGAGGCTGGAGCCACGAACGGAGGTCCCTCGTAAAGGGAGACCAAACAATCCGCTTCTGTGGCTATATGTTGTTGGGTGAACCTCCAGCAATCCCACTCATAGAAGCAGGAATCAAACCCTTCCATAATTATGACCCTTGTCCTTGAGTTTTAAGACTCTTAGGTTTAGATATTTAGGGTGTTATTTTTTGTTCTTTGAGCATTTTAATTTGCTAAATTGCGCTAATTCCTTTCCAACCCACATATATTATGACAACACATTAACAGACATATAGACATATCTGATTTTAATTATTCAGTTTTTTATATCAAACGATGTCCTTCAATGGAAGTATTAAATTAGCCTTTGTAAATTTGTTTAGTATTTGCACTTCACTGGGTATTTTATGACAAAAGTCTTTATTGGAAAACATCATCATGAAATGCTGTTTTCTGCTTTCAGAACATACTGTACAGGACAGAATGTACTTTATAACAAAATTCGGACCTACTGATAACCGCATTTTACATGGCAGTTACATTAGGAAGCCTGTGTCTTTCTTTTAGTGATTTAGACATTGGTACCTCTGGCCGATGAAAGAGAAAAATACCGAAAAGAAGAGAGAGTCTGTTTTTAGTAAGGTAGCCCTCTCTGGTAATGATTAACGTTCTGATGCAGGCCCTAATTTAGTCCTCTAGTATAAATAGTTGCATTCTCTACATAAACAGTCTTTTGCTTGAGTATTCCTTGTGTTACTTCTTATCGTACTATTGCTTTTGGAACACTTTTTAATAGCAGGATATGCTGTGTTCACCTGCCTAAGGGCTTGTGTTCTTGGTCCAGTCTTTGGAAGCTCTCCACATGTATTCTCTGCTACTTGGGAGAAATTGGTGTTAATTTTTTTTCCCACGGGATGGCAAATTCATGGGTTCTTCAACTGTAGGGAAGCAGCCCATTCTTATAAAACCTCCAGAGGAAACTGCCCCTGCTGACTTTCGTGCAAAGGAGAGGAACAGAAACTGTTGCCCTTGTCTTTTATTTTAATAGTCTAGGGACAAGAAAGGATCCTGTGGTGGGATTTTAAATCTGCCAGCCCCGCTTTAGATTTGTGACCTTTGCTCACCATACTTGATGAAGGATGTGGGAAACCTGCAAGGAAGTTTAAAAAACAGCAACAGAGGTGGTTTAAACGTTGCAAGATCCTTCCCATCTAGAAGTCGTCCTGGAAATAGGATTGTTTCACCTGCGGAGAAGGGTTGGGTTCTGATCAGATGTATGCATTGGGTGTGAGGTGGGGGTGAGTTGCCCTGTGTTCTGTGGGATTCAGAGGTGCCTCCTTTCAGAAACGACACCCTGTCCTTGGATGCTTGGTGTGGGGGTGGTGCTGGCTTTGGACGGCTGCCCACACAGAGTAGTACACCTTGTGCGTGTGGTCCCTGGGGCCCTGTCAGAAGCTCCCTGGTGCTCTACTCAGATGCTGAGCGCGAGGCCCCAGAAATGTGAGCCCTGCTTCCCCAACGCCCCGCCACATTGTTTGGACCCCAGTTTGCAATCTTCAAGTGCCTGGAAGATCTCCAAGGCCACCCAGAAATTCACGTGGTGTGGGTAGACCAAACGATGAAGGATGCTGACTGATCCAAAAATGGCACTTGGTATTTCCTCTTATGATTTTGCTGTGAAGCAATTTTCAGTGTTGTTGAGCAGACGGTGGAAGTTCTGGAGGTCCTTGGTGAAGAGGAGTGGCCAGGACTCAGCCATGCTCCAGAACTTGGGCTTTGGCCTCTGGTTGGAGATAGTGACTATGCCACCCTGCCTGTCCCAGTTGCTTGTCACATGCAATTACTTCACCTTTCCTCTTGCTCTTGGGAGGGCCGGCTCTAGAAAGTTCTCCATAGCCTACCCTTCCCTTTTGCTGATGATTGAGATTGAGGGCTTGAATTGAAAGTGTAAAAGCAAATGTGTAGATTTTCTCTGCAACTTAAATGGAGAGTTTGTCTCTGGGGTATAGCTCACTTTGACAGGAATGTGGTTAATATAAGTGGAAATTTTATGCTCGGGTCAGTGGAGGCCAGGAAATTGTGGCTTCCAATTATTTGCTCCATATCCATAAAAACAATGTTTACATATATGTGTTGATATGGCATGCGATATCTATCTGCCACACTTCCTGATGTCTGGGGTCAGGAAGAGTAGTGCAATGATGCCATTGCAAAATTTGTGCAAAAATTTTGTTTAAAATGGGTAATGTGTCCTTAACAATGTTACTTAATCTTTCTGAGCCATTCATTGTTTCCTCATCTGTAAAGTGGAATATGTGTAATGGAATATATGTACTTAACTCACAGGGTGTCTGTGAGGGAGGAAGGAAGATAGTGTAAGGAGAACTAATGAGCATGGTACCTGCTGTAAAATCATTCATTGTATTTGTTCATTTAATCAGCTGAGCGCTGAGCATGTAGCCCACAGTTGAGAGGAGCAAATCCCATGCCCTTTCTGGTGTTTGTCTCAGAAGAAATGTTTAGGAGTCAGGTGTAATGATGCTTTTCTTTTTCTCTCTCTCTTTTTTTGTTCCCCAGCCACAGGACGAAGTCTTCTGGCTGGCCACCTCCCTCGGGCACCTGGGGCTTGAACCAGGTGCCACCCTATGGATGGGAGATGACTGCGAACCGGGATGGCCGAGAATGCTTCATCAAGTAGGTAGAACTGATGGCTTGAACTGTGGAATCTTCTGCCTGTCCTTTGTCTCTACTTCCAGCCTTGACTCAGAATTAGCGTGCCTCCATTTGGGGCTCATAGACATTGGGAGGCCATCAGTCGAGCTGCTTAATCTTCTCTGTCTTCTATGTCTTGTGACATGCAGTTGCTTCACATTTGGTCATCTGCCATGTTAGGCTGATAATTCTCAGGACAGTAAGGTCATTCTGGGAAAGAGCGAAAGTGTTCTTTAGTATATCCAAGGCCAGTTGTACCCACTGTCTGAGGCTAGAACTAAAGTTTAATAATTTCCATTGCTTTGTAGAATTGGTCAAGATAGAAATGTTACTGGGTTATTTGTAATGAAAAACATGAGCTAACAGAATTATAAGCATTCCTCTCACTGACACTGCCTAAGATTTTGGACTTTTTTTTTTTTGCCTTTTTTTTAATGCGTTAAAATGTATATAGCATAAAGGTAAATTTTTTTAACATTTTAACATTCTGGGGTGTACAATTCTGTGACATTTAAGTACATTCAGAACATTGTACAACCATTAGCCACTGTCCATTTCTAGAACTTTATCATGCCCAACAGAAACTCTGTACTCATTAAAAACTAACTTCCCACTCCCCCTCCTCCCTCTGGTAAGCTCTATTTTACTTTCTTTCTCTATGAATCTGCCTATTGTAGATATCTCGTATAAGTGAAATCATAAAGTATTTGTTTTTCTGCATATAGCTCATTTCACTTAGCATAATGTCCTCAGTGTTTCTTCCATGGCATGGAATATATAACAATTTCGTTCCTTTTCAGGGCTAAATAATGTTCCATTGTACATAATCCATTTTACAGATAACCTTGTTTGTTTAACCATTCTTCTGTCATTGGAAATGTGGGTTGTCTGCACTTTTTGGATCTTAGGAATAATGCTGTGTGACTAGTGCTTCATAAGTATCTGTATGGGTCCCTGCCTGCAATTCTTGTGGATATATCCTAGCATTGTACTCACTGGATCATAAGATAATTCTACGTTTACCTTTTGGAGGGAACCACCAAAGAGTTTTGGAGGAATCAGTAGCTGTAGTTCTCTGGTTTCTTTTGCAATTGTATGAGATAAGTTTTCCTATTGCACTTATCAAAAAACAAGGGCCCATCCTGCTTTCTTTTACAAGCTATGTGCAGCATTCTTAAGTATGAGAATATTTAAAAGAAATTTTAGGGGCACCTGAGTAGCTCAGTCGGTTAAACATTTGTCTTCAGTTCGGGTCATGATGCCAGGGTCCTAGGACCCATCCCTATGTCGGGCTCCCTGCTCAGCAGGATTCCTCCTTCTCCCTTTCCCTCTGCTGCTCCCCCTGCTTGGGCTCTTTCTCTCTCTCAAATAAATAAATAAAATCTTTAAAAAAATAAAATAAAATACATTTTAGATCAGTAAGCATGTTTGATCCTAACTGAAAAAATTGAGTTGAGACTGGATGCCAACGGAAGCATTTTTCAGACTACAGGCAGCATTTCCTTGTTCTTGTCAATCTGACTGTGGACTGATAAGCAGGGTCACAGTGAGGTGGGGGATCATGTTTATAAAGATAAAAAATCTTTCTTACAATTGTTTTTGGGGATTTGATCTTCGCACTGCCCAGCACCTCCAGGTGATTATGGGAAACTCTCTATGCAAGAAACATATGAATCTTATGGTCAGATTTCCAGTCTTTGTGGCCCAAATCTCCCCTCTTTCTTGAATTTCCTGCGAAGGGGAGACCCGCTCTCCTCAGAGTACAATTCATTCTTGAAGGCCTGGTCTTCTGGGAAGTTTCAAGCGTGACCCTGACCCACTACAGGGAGCCTGTGGGCAGTGGTCCTCTGGCTCTTCAAGGATTTCTTGAGGGTGTGCTACCATAGGAACTACACTGGAATTGGCCATGGGAGTAGAATCTCCCAGAAAGCACAAAGACTGGAAGAAAGACCAACAATTCTGCTTATACCCTAGACTCTGAGTTGTTCATTTCATAGTTTACCCAAGTGCTTTATATTGCTGAAAAGATGATATTTTGTCAGATTACATTGTGCTATCTATTTTGTAACATCGTTATGAATTCATGTAATTGGCTCAGTTGAGCTTGCCTAGATGCTTTGACTCAAAACAATAAGGATTTCTGCCAAAGAAATGTACTTTCTAAAAGATTCAGATTATAAATTTATGGAGGTATATCTTAGACTTTTCCAAGGAAAATGGATTTTGCTCTTTCCTCGTCGGATTTAGGCTCCTGTGCTTTCCAAACCAGTTGATTAGATGGAAACACAAACCACGGCCTTTTGGTCGTAGAATCTCAGCTAACTCGAGCCACGTGCATTTCCCTTCATGTCCTTGACATTTTTAAGGGCAAGCCCACGTGTGAATGTAACATTTACCCTGGACTACTGCCAGCTGTTAAAACCCGTTAAGAGTAAATTAGCAACTTCATAGAGAAACCTGCACTGATCACTAAATAGCAACATTAAAAACCAATGTCACCAGTGTCACTTTTCCCAAATCTGTAAGATGGTTTGTCTTTTTTTTAAGATTTGATTTATTTATTTGAGAGAGAAATACAGTGTGCATGTGGGTGCGCATGCTCATGCGCCCAAGCTGGGAGAGGGGTGGAGGGAGAGGGAGAGGGAGAGGGCCTCAAGCAGACTCCCTGCTGAGCCCCGAGCCCAACAACAGGCTCGATCTCAGAACCCCAAAATCGTGACATAAGCAGAAATCAAGAGTTGGCCTCTCAACCTACGGAGGCGCCGAATCTGTAGGATTTTTTTACTGGAAAAGTTAAGTTTCCGTAGTTCTCTCAGACTCATTGTTTTCAGATGTGAAGAACAAGTACCTGATTTCAAAGGTGTTTGTTCTTTATCACTAGTGGGTTTTATAAATGAGAATCATTCCAGTGGGGTTTTTTCCTTATCTACTGAGTTCTCTCTATTACAGAGCAATACTCTAATTACTCAAGTTTCTGTCGACCTCTGGTTTGCAGTGTGGAGTATATCTCTGCTCATTAGTTTTGTACATTAAAAGAACAATTTGAAAATTAAGCTGTGGCTAGTAATTAGCACCTTTGCATTTAATTTCTTACTCTTTTACATATTCTCTTTGAAAGATGTTAGATGTCTCCTTTTTTTATCTTGTCTTAGGATCCAAATGATATCCCAAATCATACAATTGGTTTTGATGGTAGTACAACTACTTTCAAGTTATTAATGAAGCTATGGGAAGATCCAGGCTTCCCATGTTCAAAGTTAGAGTCTTCTAGCTTAATAATGAGCTAATTCTATCTTGATGAGTCCTTCAGAACACAGCCCACGGTAGTTAAATGTGTTAAAATTTCGTGTTCCTTTTCCCATCCCCAATTATTTAGAGTGGAATCAATACCTTAAATTTTATTTAAAAAAAGCTGATAATTCATAGGATTAAAAAAATTAATGCTATTACACACATATTAATGAACAATTTATATAACATTATGTAGACAGTAGACTACTGGTTATCAGTGTTTGCTGCCCTTTGAAATAGGGTCAGGACCTGTAAAAAATCCTGATGTCTGGTTGTCTTAGTCTTTTGGGGTTTTATAATAAACTCTGAAAGAGTGGTTGACTGAAATACAGAACTTTATTTCTCAACAGTTGTAGAGTCTGAGAAATCCACAATCAGTGTGCTAGCAAGGCTGGATTCTTGGTGAAGGCCCTCTTCTTGGCTTGAGGTGTTTGTCTTTTCTCTGTACCTTGACATGACACACAGAGAGGGGGATCATATCTCTAGGTCTCTTCTTAGAAGTTCCCTAATTTTATCATGCGGGCTCTACCCTCGTACCCTAATTACCACCTCCCCCCAATAGCCCCACCGCCAAATATCATCATTCTGGGGATTAGGGTTTGAACAAATGGATTTTAGAGGAACACACACATTCAGTGCATACCCTGGATCTTGGGTAGAGCCAAGAAGTAGTTTCAGGTTCTCCTCCCCAGGACTGGCAGCTGCCCCATAGCATTTACCCTTATTTAATTGATGAAATATTGATCCCATTTCTGGATGAGAAAAGTGAGACTCAGATTCATCAAATGGTTTTCCAAATGTCTACACATATACCTGGTCAAATACACCCAACTCTGCATTAGAAAAGGACAGCTTTTGTTACTGTTGTCAGAAAAATAGGAAATACATGTGTTTGAGCAACAGTGAATATTGTTTACAAAACATGGGATGTAGAGGAAGAGTTTGTCAGTTTCCTGTTATTACCATGCAAGCAGGGGAAATGAGAGAGTTGGACGGGAAGAGAGAAACTGGAACTGAAGGAATGACTCTCAGGAAAAAGTGTCCTTTTAAGAAAGGGGTGAGAAAAGGAGAAATGGAAGGAAAGAGAAAGTAAGAACTAGAGCGAGTTTGATGCCCTCTGCGATGTTTGCTCTAAGAACAGCACCCATAAATAACAGATGTCCGCGTGGTTGTGAATCGAGATGCATAAAGCTTTAGATACAGTTGTAGATAGAAATGTAGATATCAACAGAGCTCTTGATTCGGATACACGTGTAGTTATGGATATAGTTATAAATGGGCATAGCATATAGATATAGGTGATTCATATGTGTGCATACAGAGAAGTGCAGATAGAGGCATGTAACTCTGTCTGCCCAGGAATGTCCTGGTTTATGAGTATCGTTCTGACATAATTACAGACAGCACCTCTTTTGGCTCTTAATGTGATCTGATTTAGATAAAGCAAGTTCAGAAAATTCTTGCGAGAACAAAGATTTCATTAAATCTTGACAACTGACCTGGGAGATAGTGAGCTACATTGAGGAATCTACTTTTTGGGGAAAAGGTGAGGCTCCCCAGGACTGGGCATTGCCACATCCTCTATAAAGTCAGACTAGCATTTCTTCCACATCATCAGCATATAAAGCCTCAGTTGTTTTGGCTTTGTAATGGAGTCTAATGCATGCTATGCCCCCTATATTCCATAGCCTTAATCACCACCCCTGCAATCACGCAGCCCTACCCCCTCACCACCACCTTTCCCTGGCTTACCCTCCCCATTCAGCATCTTTAGAAATGGCCCATCGGCCGAGTGGTCTGGTCATGTGCTTCCTTTAAAAGCACTCCTTGGCCCACCCAACATATACCCACCAAACATTATTGAACATGAGTATATGCTGAAGATACCAAGATTAGTAAGACAATTTCTTACCTTCCATGATCTTAGAGTACAGTGGAAGTGATAGACCTGCTGTCATTCTCAACTGTGCAAGATCTGTTTTACTTCCTTAAAGACATGTAATACATGTCCTAGAGAATAAGGAGCAGCGTGTTCCTAATACCCCATTTCTTTGTTAAACAGTAAAAACACTCTGGTTGGACTTTGCGGGTCGGGAGGGTTAATACAAAAGAAGAAATGTCCTTCATGAATTTGGAACTTTGGCTTTTGAAGATTGAAAGGAAAATTAAAACGTGGTCGAAATTAATATTGCTGGCAAGATCGCTGTTAATGAAGAGCCAGCCCAGTTGGAGTCTGGAGATGGCAAATGCAGGTGGGAAAGGAGACGGGAGGGTCATTGCAAAAATACATGCCCTCATTTTCAAGTTCTGCATTTGAAAGGCTTGCTCCTCCTCCTCCTCTTCTCCTCCTTCTCCTCTTCCTCTTCTTCTTTGTCTTCGTCTTCGTCTTCTTCTTCTGTAAGCCTACAAAAAGTAGCTCTGCATGCTTATTGGACAAGACACACTGTTCTGTTACTCTGCCAGCAATTCCCATGGTGGGCAATTAAACCGAGTCACCATCTTCTGAATGCAAGAGAGTTCAATCCCGAAACCTGAATAGTGGAAATTTCTAGTGAGTTGTGGAAACTTCCACTTTGTTCTCCAGGATGGACATTGCCCATCGTGGGAGAAGTCTAGCCATTCCCAGCTGCCAGTCAGTTCCGTAGTCAGTGTGAAAGGTATTTTTGACTTCTCTAGCTCCAGGAAAGAATCATCTGAGGAAATGCAAGCAGCTTGTGGGTCCCACCTCCCAGTTTTGTTAACAGCAAGCAGAATTGTCAAGTCGTTGTGATAGGAGTCTGTCATCATGGAAATAGAAATAGCTAATCCTTACTTCATCCTTAAGTTTGAGCCCCCAGGTAGTTCCCCTGGGCTTTACCTAGTATGTCCCCAAGAGGCTTATTCTTGGGTGTTTTTCCCTTTGCTTTTACCCCAAGATTTCAGAAGAGAGTCTGGCTCATATTCTATGGATAAGTCCCTTTGTTTGTTCCGTTTCATGAGTCCTTTTAATCTTTCCCTTTTCTAAAAATTTAAAGTTGTAAAGCTGGATTTGGATACTGTGGTAGCCCCCACCATCCCCTGTATTATTTTCATATTCAAAATGGGACATCCATTTCCTACTTCATTAATCCGACATTATTAAGCAGCATCCAACAAAGGACAAATGGACTTGAGCGATTACATAGGTTGTTACTCTTTGATTCTGGGAATGAGATACACAAGTTTCTTTGTGGAAACTGAAAGGTGTGCCAAGGATGGAAATAGGAGAGATTTATTTGAGCTGGGTTGCTGTATTATTTTGTGACTTTTTAACTGTTAAAAGAGTTACAAATTGGCATTATGTTAGAAAAGAGGTGGTTTGCCTCGTTTTTTGGTGTTCGTGATAAAGAACGCTTAAATAAAACATATTGCTTCCAACTACACCCAATGAATTCTTCACGAAATGCAAATAATTGCCTCATGGCAAAAGCAAATGCCATTGAGTTAAATGAGTTCCTGAGGAACCCAAGCATCCACTTAAGCAAGGGAGGTATATTATAATTTTGGAATTGGAGGAACAAAGTAAAAGTGATAATATCATTACATGCGATGAAAGGTAATTATGTCCTGTCAGCGCACAAGCTTCCCGGGCTGAACATCAGGGGCTGTTTACTCCCTTCACTGAAGCAGGTTTGTTTTTCTTTCACATCTGACAAAGGCCCTGTCTGCTGAGTTGATAATTACTCCACCCAGCCAGCAGGTGAGTCTGCAGAGTTGCCCGAACGGCGTTGAAAAGGAAGGCTTCGGAAACGACTCTGTCATTCCGGCTCTAACTTGGCATATGGCGGAAAGGGCTATGCGACGCAGTCTTCCCCTGTATCAGCGCCTGTTCCCATCTTGGACATTTGTTCTCGAAATGTGGGGGGTTCACATAGCCGGCCCATCTCTTTTGCATCAATCCCTCAAATTCTCCTGGCTTTTTTTTGTCCAGGAAGCCAACAGAGCTGAAGGTTTGGTAATTACCTGAATTGCCTTGGGCCACTTAGTGACAAAGAGTTGGGACAGGCATGACAAGCAGAGCTGTGGACAGCCGGTTAGGTGGTGATCAGGATTGGCTCTTTCTTCTCCTTATTTTTTTTTTCATTTTTTTCATTTTTTAGCACCCTCTAGGGATGTACACGAAGTGGGTCGCAAAGGCCATTCAGGATCACAGGGACGGCCAAACTGTGAAAAGCAGAAGCACCTGGGTGACCAGGTTTCTGTCACAGCCTGTAATTGAAATAGTAGCTTGAGGCCGCTACCACCTCTTGGTTCTTTTGAGTGGCCTTTGGAGCCCTTCTTTCTGGCTTGTGCCAACCCTTGCAGAGAGCAATTTTGATGTCCTCGCCTAAGGCTGGGGCACAGGCAGGAAATTCTGGCTGGTGCCAAGTGCCAACTGGCGGGTGTGGGTGTTTTTGCCAAATAAATCGACTGAACTTAAGAGGACACGGTATCACATTTGTGGCAGGTGTCTTTTCATGATTGTCTGCACCCCTGCTGCAGAGGAGAAGAGGGCTGGATATACAGTGCCTCGCTGTGGTCCCCCAGGGGTCCGGGAATGTGCTCCTTGCCGAGCCCTTGTCCTCTCTTGCTTCTCACAGCACACTCTGGAGAGGAGTCTCTTCCATTGCAAAGCTGATGAGAAGTGGCACTACTCTTTTGTGCCAGTGGACACACGGATCAGCCTGAGTCGCGAGTAGGCATGTCACTCCATTGTTTTCCTGGAGTGTGTCGCTCAGCTGCTCCAAGAGCTCGAGGTTGGCCATAGCAGCTCAGGCTGTGATGGCTAGGAGAGACTCTCTAAGCAGACGAGTCAATCTTAAAGGGTGTTGGTCAGTGCATGGGGTCAGCCCCTTAATTGTCAGCACCCATTGCAAAATGGAAACAAGTGTCCCCTTCTTCAAGGAGCAAGATAAAAAAGAAGAAGAAAAGAAAAAAGGGAGCAAGACAAAAGTACTAAAAATCTACAGGGTTTCCCTTCCTTTTGTGCTCTGTCAATGTTTCATAATTGTTTATTTGCCTTTTATCACCATTCTCATTAAGTTAAAATTAAAAGTTTTAATTTATTAGCATGAATATTACTAATGATCCTTCGATGATGCAAAGTGAGCTTTATATGCAAACATGGGAGCTTTGCCCTCTGTGCAGAATCAGTGAAATGGCACAATTTGTATTTCATAGCTTATACATTTATACGTATTTTATTCCAACCCCCCAAATCGAAATGGTACACAAAGTTAATTTAACGGTTTTTATTTTACTTCTCGGTGTGAGCACACTCTACCAAAACTCCCTACTTTTTGCTTACTGTTGACCATAGTAAAATTGCAAGGAAAAGGTCCTATCTTGCCCTTTCCTTCTCTGTCATCATTTTCAGTAGGTTGATGGCCAATATAGGGAAAGAAGACAAGTCAGAAAGGATATGACAGGATTGTTCGTTCACTCTTGTTTCTTAGAAGGCTATAAATGCTAAAGACTGATTAGCCTTCAGACCTCACCTCCCAATCTCACCTCCTGATTTCTTTCTTATAATTTTTTTTCGTGTAGCATTTTCAATAAAGGCCTAGGAAAGAGGACAGGTTGCTTTTAGCTCTCGACTCTCTCAGAAAGTCATCTCTTTGCCCTGTTATGGATGGGTTTTCTCATCAAAAGGTACATAATTGGGGCGCCTGGGTGGCTCAGTTGGTTAGGCGACTGCCTTCGGCTCAGGTCGTGGTCCCGGAGTCCTGGGATCGAGTCCCGCATCAGGCTCCCAGCTCCATGGGGAGTCTGCTTCTTCCTCTGACCTTCTCCCCTCTCATGCTCTCACTCTCTCTCTCAGATAAATAAATAAAATATTTTTTAAAAAAGGTACATGATTTTCTTCTTCCAGTCTTAGCCTTTTTTTCTGTAGGCCAAGTCAGCAAACTTTTTTCTGTAAGAGGCCACATAGTAAATATTCTTTGGAAGTAGTGCGGTCTTGGTCACAACTCAAAGCAACTGACAATGATCATGGCAACTCTGCCACTGTAGTGTGAATGCAGCCATAGGAAATATGCAAATAAATGGATGTGGTTGTATTCCAATAAAACTTTATTTACAAAAAGAAACCACAGGCCACCTTTGTCCTATGGGATGTAATTGTTTTCCAGAACTTACTCTAGAATATCTTGCATTTGACCCCATTCTTGTATTTCTGTTTCACTGTCTGATAAATTTATAAAACCCTCCCACGAGATGGGAAGTTGCCATTAGTTTTATGTATGACAGAAATTAGCATAAACATCGGTAAAGTGTCTTTTCTGAGGTTGTACTGTGAGCAAGGCTAACTTCTGTGGTGCGTCAGCAGGAACTTGTTGCACAGATCTAACAACCAATATCTACCTCTAAAGAGTGTTGTAGGGTTCACATCATCAAAAGTTAATGGAGAAGTAAAACCTTCACTGTGAGACTATCATGACTACCCCCTCCCTTGTGATGGGGACTGAGGGAGAGGAATCTGCTGATCGCGGGGCATGCAGCTGCTCCCACCAAAATCCAGCACCTTTGTGGGCGGGGTTGAAGGGGGAGCAACAATAGCAACATAAAACGCAGTCACTATGGAATGCCAAATGCAAGTGCAAATAATTATTAGGGGTGTGAAAATTACATAGCAACTTGTTGTCACCAGTGGTCTATAGAGAAACAGTCCCATTGTACTTTGAAAAAGTTAATTGTCCATAGTGTTTTGAAGTAATACTGCTCATTTTATGGGGGAATTTTATAAAGCTCCCAAATAAAAGTCCCCAATTCATTTCTGTTGATGTTCTGTTCTAAGTTATTCTCCTGGCTTCTGTGATACCACCCCCTTCTTTTTCTCCAGACTCATTCCTTCTCTTTTCTCCTCAGCTAGATCTTATTCTTTAGTTCAGTGATTAAAATTCAGTTTCCCACATTATTAAGCCTACATTTCTACTTAGATCTTACAAAAAGTTAAATGGATTTATTAATTTCATTATATTGATACCATTTAATTTCAGTCCAAAAAATTCCAGGAAACTCATGACTATTCCTCTACAGATTAATCAGTGTTGGTTATCACTGCCCAGAATATTTTCTGGGCAACAGTAGATGGTTAATAAATCTTTGTTATAAAAATGTTTAGGTGTATGTAGACATGAGTAGATGGGCGGATGAAGTAATGGATACATGAAAAAATATATTTCTGTTCTAATAATGAAAAATATATTTCTGAAGCAATATATTCAGTAAATTGTTAGAAAAAATGATGATCGATAAGTCAGTGACTTAACATGATCACCTGTGAACTTTCTGCTTTAGGAATTTCACTAACAGAATTTGAGCATGTTGATAAAGTATATATTTCCTAATAAAACCTTGAGAACTTAAAAAATCATCACATCCTTGACAATAATTCATATCTTATTGTGCCTGTCTATTGGCTGTTCAAAATTCAGGATGTAATGAACGTGAATTTCTGGGATAATGTAATTGCACTGTAAAGGGCAGAAATTGGATGGTAAAAACTAAAAATTCTTGGGCTAAGATCCTAGTTCTTCTCAGTACTAGTTACGTAATGGTGGGTAATCATGTGGGCCTGGCCTCACTTTTATCATTATAAAATAGTGTGTTTGAACTAGAAAACAGTATTGTTTGGTAATCTAGTGAGTTCCAAGCAACAGAAAATTCTTAAGAAATTTGGCTTTGATTATGAACAAATTTTTTGGTTTATATCACTCAAATGTGGTGGTTAAACGCTCATAATCTAGAGGAGCCTAAGAAGGTAGGAGCACTAAATTTGATATAATCTCCTGGATGGCATTCTGAAACAGATCAATGATATTAGGTGTAGAACCTAAGGGAACCTGAATGAAATATGAACTTTAATTACTAATAATGTATCAGTATTGGTTCACTGGTTGTGAGAAATTTACCATGCTAATGTAAGAATGTTAACATTAGTCAAAACTGAATGCCAGATGAATGGGAACTATGTAGTTTTCTATAACTGTACAAGTATTCTAAAATAGTTTGGATGTAAGAAATACTCAAAGTGGCAGGATAACAGCAAGATAACAGTCCAACAAGCTTTAGAACTTCACTCTGCCATGTAGACACTATGTTTCTGTGTGGAGCAAAATACCTTTGTGAGAGTTCTAGAGACGAATTAATAAGGAATACTACCCTACCCAGTGTAAGACAAAGAAAGAATTCCAGTAACTGGGTTTGTTAAATTCTTGTGTTCTTTCATCCTTGGCCACGTTCCTCCCCCTATGTGACCTACCATGGTGCAACTAGGAAGATAACCTCCTACGCCAAAGATTCATGTTCAGGACACAAACAATTGAGCATATATCATGCACCCAGTGTTCTAGCTAGTTTGGGGGCTCCCTCAGGGACTGTAATCTCTCTTAACTTGTCATGGAGTGCTGATCGGACTAAAAGTATTATTTGGAAGCTGCTGACACCAGATGCTATTGCTATGGCATCTTACTAGAACTACAGTTCCAGTGGCTGGTGTCAGGAGGAATAAGAGACCACGGGCTTCTGAGAAGATGTAGGAATAAGCTGCCCATTGAATTTAAAATTACTAAAATCGTACGTACAAATCTAGAGAAGAAAAATCCTCAGAAAATGTTTGAAACGGCCTAGGATCTCTATCTGGGCTGATCAGTGAAGTATTTCTCTAATAACGCCAAGCATATAAAGGCTGGAAGAGATTTATTTTTCCCTCCGATGCCCAAGTCTCAACAACAGCAAAAAATTGTGGCATAGGAAGAAACAAGGAAACATGGGCCAAGCAAAGTAACAAAATTAAATGCTTGAAGTGGACTCTAATGTGAGACACATCCATGTGCATAGCTTTGTTTCACATGTCAAGAGACCAGTCATGAAAAAGCTCATTGAGCTAAATGAGAACAGAGTTAGAAACTAAACAAAATAAGGAAAACAATGCATAAAGAAAATGAGAATTTCAAGAAGGAGATGTAAACTATAAAACACCCCAAGTGGAAGTGCTGGTGTTGAAATGAAAGGTACACTAGAGGAGTTTACAGCAGAGTTGATAAGGTAGGAAAAAGAAGAAAAAAAAACACGTGAAATTGAAGACAGGTCATTTGAAATGATGAAGTCAAAGGAGCAAAAAGAAAAGTAGTAAGAAGAAAAATGAAGAGAAGCTTAGAGACACGAATCAACATTGTATCCATTTAGGGAAGGCCAAAGAGAGAAGAGGGTCAGAACTGGGCATAAACATGATTTGAACAAGTAGCAGTGTAAACTTCCCAAATTTGAGGAAAGAAATATACACAGCAATTGAAACTGAACTCAAATAGCATAATTCAGCATAAATCCAAAAAGACACCCAATCAGTCAGATGATAATCAAACTGTGAAAGTTGAAGCAAAGAGAAAATCTTTGACAGGAAGAGAAAAACAGCCCATCACATAACAAGGGAGTTTATGTAAGGTTATGAGTGGATTTCTCTGCAAAAACATTGTAGACTACAATGAGTGAGACGATATATTCAAATTGCTGAAATAAAAAATAATTTTCAACCAAGAATAATATATCCAGGAAAACTGTCCTTCAAAAATGAAGAAATTAAGACATGCTAAGGAAAGTTCTTTAAGAAATGGTCAAAGGAGTGTCTAACTTTAAGATGAGAGGAAAGGATGCTATACCTTAATGCAAAATCAAATGAAATTATAAAGTTTTCTGATAAAACTAAGTATATTGACAAAAACAGCTTCTTCTTCTTAATAGAGTCTCCATGCATCAATTCAGTTTTAATTCCTATATATAATTTAAATGATAAAAACATTGAAAAATAACAGAAATCATGAAAATGAGCATATGATATTGAAAGATGCAATTTGTGATATCAGTAATGTTATGTGCCAGGGAGGGTAGAACTCTTTGAGTGGTTCTGTATGCAATTGAAATTAAGTTTTTAATCTGTTTGAAATAGAATGGTATAATATTACACTGTTTTATGTAATTGTAATGATAGTTACAAAGAAATTATCTATAAAAGAGAAGAAAAATGGAATGAGAAGGGAATGAAAGTATGTCAGTACCAAAAAAAATCGATGAAACACAAAGGAAAGTGATAATGGAGGGTTGGACATAAAGATACAGTTTAAGTAGTAATAGTATGTCCTGCTGTACCAGTAATTACTTGAAGTACAAATAGATTAAACTCCCCAATCAAAACATAGAGTAAGAAGGTATTATAGAAACACAGACTCAGACTATATATCATGTATAAGAAACTCAGTTTTTATTTCACAACAATCAATGTGAAAGTATGGAGGAAATTACATTTAAATGGTAACCAAAAGAGCCAAGGAGTGGCTATGCTAATATCAGACAAAAAGCAATTTATTGTTTCATTTATTTATTTATTATTTATTTTAGATTTCTTTTTAAAAATTTATTTGAAGAGAGAGAGCATGAGCAGGGGGAGGGGCAGAGGGAGAAGTGGGCTCCCCACTGAGCAGGGAGCCCGATGTGGGGCTCAATCCCAGGACCCTGGGATCATGACCTGAGCCTAAGGCAGACGTTTAACCGACTGAGCCACCCAGGCACTCCCAAAATTGTTCCTCAATCAAAAACTATTTTTTTTCTTTTAATATTTTATTTATTCATTTGACAGAGAGAGAGATCACAAGTAGGCAGAGAGGCAGGCAGAGACAGAGAGAGGGGGAAGCAGGCTCCCCGCCGAGCAGAGAGCCCGATGTGGGGCTCGATCCCAGGACCTTGGGATCATGACCCGAGCCGAAGGCAGAGGCCTTAAACCACTGAGCCACCCAGGTGCCCCTCAAAAACTATTTTAAGAAACAAGGAAGATGTTCTATTATGATAAAATGACAATTCACCAAGAAGATATAATCATTATAAATATTCATACAACAAACATACTAAACTCCTAAGTATATAAAGCAAATATTGACAGATTTCAAGAAAGATATAGCAACACAGTGATAGTCAGAGACTTCCAATAGCCCACTTCAACTGTGGATAAAAGAGAAAGAAGATAAATCAGGAAATAGATTAATTGCACCTAGAAGTCATATACAGAATACTGTACCAGATAACAACACAATATACATTCTTCTCAAGGAACCTTTCCAACATCATCCAAGATAGATACACGTTAGGCCCTAAGAGAAGTCTCAGCAAATTTGAAAGTGTGAAATTATTCAAAATCTCTGTTTGGATTAAATTGCAATGGAACTAGAAGTCAACAGAAGAAGGAAAAGCGGGAGACTAATGAATATGTAAAAATTTAAAGATGCACTTCACCTACAAATTGGTCAAAGAAAATGTATCAAGGGAAATTATAAACTATCTTGTGAGAAATGAATATGAAAACTCAACATATTAAAATTTGGGAGATGCATTGAATTCAGACGTAAGAGGGAAGTTTGTAGCTTCAAAATGTACAAAAGAAAACCTTCTGGAATCTACAAGCTACCTTTACACCTCAAGCTAGAAAAACGTGAACAAATTAATCCTAAAGCTAGCCAAAGGAAGGAAATAATAAAGATAAGTGCAGTAATAAAGATGAGTGCTCAAATTAATGAAATGGAAAATTGTAAAGCAAGAGACAAAATTCAATAAAACCAAAGCTGTGGTTTTTTGAAAAGATCAAAATCATTGGCAAGCTATTATCTTGTTTAAGAAAAAGGAGAGAAGAGGCACCTGGGTGGCTCAGTTAAGCGTCTGCCTTCACCTGGGGTCATGTGAGATCAACCGCCGCATTGGGCTCCCTGCTCAGTGGGAACCCTGTTTCTCCCTTTCCCACTCCCCCAGCCTGTGTTCCCCCTCTGTCTCTCTCTGTCAAGTAGATGAACAAAATCTTAAAACAAAGAAAAGAAAAAGGAGAGAAGCCCTCAGTATCTAAACTCAGAAATGAAAGAGATTTCATTAGAATCAGGGTCACAGAAATTAAAAGGAATATTAGAGTATACTTTAAACAAATGTATGCCAACAAATTGAGTAACAGAGGAAACGGTAAATTCTTAGAAACACACCACCTTACCAATACTGAATCATGAAGTAATCAAAAAATCTGAACAGGATAGTTGCTAATAAGGAGATTGGATCAGTATTCAAAAACCTTTTAACAAAAAGTCAAGGACTGGTTGACTTCATTGGAGAGTGATACTAAACACTTAAAGAAGTAATATCGATCCTCCTAAACTCTTCCAAGTGATTGAATATGAGGTGGCACTTCCAATCTCTTTATGTGAGGGAGGCATTAACCTGATACAAAATCCAGACAAACAGATGAAAAATACAAATACCCTTGATGAGTATTGATCCCCAAATCCTCCAACAGAATACTAGCATCGTAAATTCAACGGCCCTTTAATATCATTATATATAATGAATTAGTGGTATTTTTTCCTAGAATGCAAGGATGCTTCAACATGGAATTCAAGTAACGTATAATACAGCACATTCAGAGAATGATGGGAAAATCGACATGATCATGTCAATTGATTGAGGAAAAGGCATGTGACAGTATTCAACACCCTTTGATGACAGAAACACTCAATAAGCTTTGACTAGAACTATATGACTTCAACATAAAAGGCCACATGTAACATCACTCTCAGTGGTTAGAGCCTTAAAGGTTTTCCTCTATTATCAGGAACAAGAAAGCATGTCTGCTCTCAATGCTTCTAATCATTGTCATGTTGGAAATCCCAGGCAGAGTAATTGGCCAAGAGAAAGAAATACAAGACTTCTCAGTTGGAAAAAAATAAAATAAAATTATCTCTGTTTAGATTACATGATGTCATATTGAGAAAATACTAAAGATTCTACACACAGAAAAAAAGAAAAGAAGAAAAAGTAGTAATAAAGCTAGGACTAGTAAATATACTCATTAAAGTTGCATGATATAAAATCCACATAGAACAATCTGTTATGTTTTTATATCCTTTTAATGAACAATTGCATAAGGAAGTTAAAAAATAATTCTGTTTACGACTGCATAAAAAAAATATTTTTAGAATGAACTTAACCAAGTAGGTGAAAGCCATGTATACTGTAATCTACAAAACATTGCTGAAAGAAATTAAGGAAGACATAAATAAATGCAAAGATAACATAGGTTCATGAATTGACACATATATTATTAAGATATCAGTAATACCCAAAGTGACCTACAGATTTAACTCAATCCCTATCAACATTCCCATGGCCTTTTTTTGAGGAAATAGAAAAATATCATCCTAGGGGAAAATGGAAAAATATCATCCTAGGGGCACCTGGCTGGCTCAATCAGTACAGCATGGGATTCTTGATCTCAAGGGCATGAGTTCAAACCCCAGTTTGGGCACAGAGATTATGAAAAAACAAAAATATCCGAAAATTCATATATAATCTCAATGAACCCTGAATGGTCAAGATTTTTCAAAAAGCAGCAGATAGCTGTAGTAATCACCCCTCCTGATTTCAAAACTCATTATATTATAAAGATAAATGAATGAAAACTGTATGGTACTAGTATCAAAATAGACTTATAAACCAGTGAAACAGAAAAGAAATAAACAGGGGCCCCTGGGAGGCTCAATCCATTAAGTATCCACCTTCGACTCAGGTCATGATCCCAGGGTCCTGGGACTGAGTCCCGAATCAGGCTCCCTGCTCAGTGGGGAGTCTGCTTCTCCCTCTCCCTACTCCTCCTCACTCTCTTTCTCCCTCCCAAATAAATAAATAAATAAGGTCTTTTTTTAAAAAGGTAAAGAGGGGCACCTGGGTGGCTCAGTGAGTTAAGCCTCTGTCTTCGCTCAGGTCATGATTTCAGGGTCCAGGGATTGAGCCCCTCATTGGGCTCTCTGCTCAGCGGGGAGCCTGCTTCCCCCCTCTCTGCCTGCCTCTCTGCCTACTTGTGATCTCTGTCTATCAAATAAATAAATAAAATCTTTTTTAAAAAAAGGTAAAAGAAATAAACCTTTGTGTATTGAGCTAAATGATTTGACAAGGGTGCCAAGATCACTCGATAGGGAAAAGACAGGTAGGATTTGGCCCACAGGCCAAATTGCAGATTCCCTGTTCAAGAAACTGTATGTTTCTACATACAGTGTTGAAAAATTGGATACTCACAGAGAAAATAAGGAACATTCAACCTGATCTTAAACCATATATTAAAATTTAAAAATAAGTTAAGGACCTGAACTAAAGATGGAAAAGTATAAATTTCCAAAAGACTATAATATTGGAATAGGCAATGATTTCTTAGATATGACACCAAAGGCATAGACAACACAGGTTGAAAAACAGAGAAATTGGACATCACACTTAAAATCTTTTGTGCATCAAATGATGGTAATAACATAGTGAACAGATGATCTAAGGATAGCAGAAAATATTTAAAAATCAAACAAAAAAATTTTGTCAGTAAATTTGGTAAATGGGCAAAGACTTAACATTTCTCCACAGATGATATATGAATGGCCCAAACAATTATATTAAAATATGGCAAGTATCCTTAATAATTAGGAATATGAAAATCAAATCCACAAATATCACATTCATTGGGGCGATTATTATCAAGAGAACAAATATAGGAATTGTTGGCAAGGATGCGGGGGAAAAAAGGGAATCTTTGCACATTGTTGCTAGTATTGTAAAATGGTGTAAGTTCTATGGAACACAGCATATTGATTCCTTAAATAATTAAGAGTAGAAGTAATGTATGATCTAGCAGTCCCATTTTTGGGTGTATTTCCAAAAGAATTGAAAGCAGAGTCTCAAAAATAGTTTCATACCCAAGTTCATCCCAACAGCCTTCCCAAGACTCAAGAAGTGCCAACAATCCAAAAGTCCATTGATGGATGGATAGACACACAAAATATGGTAAATACTTATAGTAATACAATACGTAGCCTTTAAAAGGAAGGAAATCCTGTGGCACACTACAACACGAAAGAGCCTTGAGGAAATCAAGCTTGTAAAATGAGCTAGTCTTAACAGGTACTGAAAGATTCCATTCATAGATATATATATCTATATATGTGTCAGTGTTTACCAGTGTCTGCGGTAAGAACAGAATGTTGTTTAATAAGGATAAAGTTTTGGGTCTGAACAGTCTCGATCCTGGAAATGCACTTTAAGATGTTGAAGAGGGAACATTCTAAGATATGTGTTTTTCACCCTGATAAAAGAAATATATATACATATATATATATATATATATATATATAAAAAAACAGAAGTAGTACCCAGCTTCAGAAGAGGTTTCAAGGGCACCCAAGGTCATCAGAGCTTTTCTCCCTGTCTCTGGATTCTCGCTCTTCTGCCTTCACCTCCAGTTTCATGCCTCATGAATGCAATCCTGCCCTTATTCTTGCAGTCATCATTGGCATGAGAGATGAGCAACCTCCCAGCATTCCCCGTGTGTAGGCCACATAGCCCCAGCTTCCACAAATCACCATGGTTGGACATATGGGAGATGTTGACTGACCTGAAACAAACAGGGATTACCCTGAAAAATGCAAGTCAAAATCAGTCCTTGCCTTACCACTTGGGAGAGAGGTCGTTTTCACACCAGGCATCAGCAGACTTTTGATTTGGGCTATATTCTCAATATTTTTCCTTTGTGGGTCATATATGGCTTCCACTGCAGCTATTAATCTCTACAGTTGTAGCATGAGAACAGCCAGAGACCTTAAATAAGGGAATGTGGCTGCATTCCAGCAAAACTTTACAGATACTCAAACTTGGATTTCATATAATTTCATCTATCATGAAATGTCATACTTACTTTGTTTTTTCTTAACCATTTAAAAATGTAAAACCGTCTTAGCTCACAGATGGCTGGTAGGATTTGGCCCACAGGCTGCAGCTTGCAGATTCCCTGTTCAAGATAATCTGTCCAAATGCCTTTTAGCTCTTGAAAGAGGCATTCGTGTCTGAGTTGCAGCGAAGCATTTGGAAGGTCGTGTGATCTCTTTCCCTTTCCCCTTGTGTACTGAATTGTCATAATCCCTTGGTGGCCACAGGACAACACTCTGCACACGCAGGGCAGTGTACCATTAAATATTAGAGATAATGACTCTTCTCTACTGTTCATGGAAAATAAAGAGATACCTTCAAATCTGCAGGCATGATGAATTGACTTAGGTTTAAACCGTTGTCGTGTTACCGTGCAATTTTTCTCCTATTGTTATTGACTCTCTCTCAGGTCCTTTTGTCTATCTTAAATATTTAGTGGACTAAAACAGTCCTCAGAAAGATCTGTTTCTTAATAGCTTGATTTTCCAGCCATTGACCAGAGTGCCATTATGTAAATGATTGAAGTGAGTAGTCCAAACGCGGGTTCCAAGACCTTTACTGTGGGAGGGTGATCCTGGAGAGAGGAGAATTAGAGCTAGAGCTCAACGGTGTGGAGCCGAGGAAGAATAAAGTCAAGGAAGCTCTTAATTTCCTACAAGGGGAGAGTTGGGCAACATCTCTGGAGGAAGATGAAAAGAAAACAGGCTTGGGAGAAAGCAAACTTCATTGGAATAGCTTGGTGCTGTGGGAGGGCAATGATCTGTTTTAAAACTAAAATTGGCAACCGTGGAATGATTTGGTCAGATGTGTTTTGGCAGCCTTTGGATTGTTGTCCAAATACTTTAGCACATGTAATGACTTTTTAAATTTGTTCACTCTGTATGGCCCTCCTACTTCTCAAAACAATGCGAGCCTCAACTCGTTTTTGGAGCTCTCACTTTGAATTAAAATGGCACGGCACTTGGAATCTTGTGTACCAGTTTGTGGCATCTTTGTGATATTATTCAAGGTTTTCAGGGCCCTGTGATGTTAGATTTCAATCGCACTTTGGCTCTTGGGTCATACTTCAGTTGCAGGGCCCTGAGTGTGAGGTGGGTCATGCTCGAAGACACTAACTGTGTGGCAGCCCTCTTAATAGTTGTTTCCCAGGTGTGATTTTCAGACAGGGTCAAAAGGCCACTTAGGGGACAGGACGATGAAGGGCTAGGTGTGGCTTGCATGCGTTGCTGACAGTGTACGTATCAAATTGAGATTTAACTACAGAGCTCCTCACAAAGCTTACTTGGTCTAATACCAACACATTAATAGTATAAACTGCAGAATTGTATTCTACCAGTTGCTCAAACAGGAACATTGCCCCCTGAATAGTATTCAGTACCTCCTTCCAAGCTCTCTGGAGCCTCCATGATGAGAAAAGGAAAGTAGAGAGTGTTAGTTTAGATCCAAAATCTAAGTGTTTTAGGATAGTTTTACTGATTTTCTGTTTTCTCTACCCTTGCTGTATTTTTCTTTACCTTCTTTTAATTTCTAAATTGAAGGATTCCCGCCTTGCATGGTGACACAAGTTTCATCTTCAAATGTGCCTTCTGGAGAACCTGGGTGGCTCAGTTGGTTAAGCGTTTGCCTTCATGATCCCAGGGTCCTGGGATGGAGCCCCGCGTGGGGCTCCCTGCTCAGCGGGGAGCCTGCTTCTCCCTCTTCCTCTGCCTGCCACTCCTCCAGCTTGTGCTTTCTCTCTCTTTCTGTCAAGTATATAAATAAAATATTTTAAATAAACCAATAAATAAATGTGTCCCCTAATAGTAGGTCCTTCCTCGATTATCCTATGACATGACTCCCTTTTAATTTATACTCTATAATCTCATAATGACTAGGAAAGCATTTGTTTGGGGTTGATAGAATTATAAAGAAATTAAAAGTTAATAGTCTCTAAGCAAGATCCTTATGGATTCCCAGGAAAAGAAAGAGACAATTTCGTGGTAAGTTCGCTTGTATCTCCTTTTTCTGTTCAAATAGTCTTTAGGTTTACATCACACACATCCTTTCCAATTCTTGATTTTTGTATTCCAAATACCTGCATTTATAAGAAAGTGACTTGGGACGCCTGGGTGGCTCAGTTGGTTGAGCGGCTGCCTTCGGCTCAGGTCATGATCCCAGCGTCCTGGGATCGAGTCCCACATCGGGCTCCTTGCTCAGTGGGGAGCCTGCTTCTCCCTCTGCCTCTGCCTGCCATTCTGTCTGCCTGTGCTCACTCTCTCTGACAAATAAAATCTTAAAAAGAAAAAGAAAGTGACTTATAAACAGTGTTCTTATTTAGTGTTTTTATTATTTGTGCAAATAAAAGCTAAGATAGAGGAAATCTTGGTGGTTATGAATGCAGGCTCTGCAGTTAGGCTGCCTGGCTTTGAATATTTCATTTTCTGCTTATCTGATGTTGGACAAGGTATCTAATTGTTCTCGGTCTTCTTTTAGTCATCTGTCGAAAGCACATAATAGTAGCTTGTATTTCATTAAATTTTAAGAATGTTGGATGCCTTATTCATGTTATGTGTTACGAACAGTAAATATTCAAGCATCATCATCGTCATCATCATTATTATTATTTTCATTGGTCAGTGATGAAGTTGTAGAAAAAGTAAGGAAGCATGCTCTCCCTACAGGTATCAAGTTAAATATCACCACTGGGAATGATGTCTTGAGGCATCTGATGTGTGCTTTTCTTTTCTAATCCCTGTCTTTTTTGAAATAAACATACTTCTAAAGAAAGCATTATATTAGTAAGGTATATTAGCATTCTGCAGAAAATGAGAACCCATAGGATATGTACAGAGATATAGAAAGAGATTTGTTGGGACACCTGGATGGCTCAGTTGGTTAAGAAGCTGCCTTCGGCTCAGGTCATGATCCCAGGGTCCTAGGTTCGAGTCCCACATTGGGCTTCTTGCTCAGTGGGGAGCCTGCTTGCTTCTCTCTCTGTCTCTGCCCCACTCTGCCTGCTTATGCTCTCTCTGACAAATAAATAAATAAAATCTTTTTAAAAAGAGAGAGAGAGATTTGTTTTGAGTGATTGGCTCATGTGATTAAGAAGACTGAGAAGTCCCATGATCTGTTATCTAAAAGCTGGAGACGCCAGAAAGCAGTGGTATAATTTCAGTCCATATCAAACTGCGTCAATTTTGTATGTACCTGTCTGAGTCTAAAGGCCTGGGATTCCAGAACGCCAATTTCCTAGAACAGAAGAAGAGTGAGATGGATGTTCCAGCTCAACCAGTCAGCCAGTTTCCCCATTATTCTTCTGTTCTGTTCAGACCCTCAGGGGATTGGATAATGCCTACATACACCGGTTAGAGTGTTTTTGTTTATGCAATCTCCCAACTGAAATGGTAATCTCATCTGGAAACATCCACAAAGACATACCTGGACATGATGTTTTAGCAGGTATCTGGGCATGTCTTTGGTCAGTCCAGATGACATAAAATGAGCAGAGCTCAAGGGAGAAACTTAACAAAAATGCGATGACAGTAGAGGACTATAATGCCCCACTTTCACCAGTGGATGGATTAAGCAGCCACATGATTAATGGGGAAATAGTGCTCTTCAATAACACTGTGGACCAGCGTACCTAACAGACACGTGCAGTGTGTTCCTTCCAGTAGCAGCAGAGTACATGTTCTTCTCAGGCACGCTTGGAGCATTTTCCAGGATGGATCAGAAGTTGGACTTTGGTACATGTCTTGTCCAATTTGGGAAGTTTGAATTCATGTCTACTGTCTTTCCCAGACAGAATGGTATGAAACTAGAAATCAGTAGCAAAGGAACATGGGAAATTCACAAATGTCTGGAAAATGGATGCACACTCATGGATGGCCAATCAGTCAGGGAAGAAATCAACAGGGAGATATGAGTGTATTTTGAGATAAATGGAAATGGAAACACAAGATGACAGAACTTGTGGGATGCAGCAAAGGCACTTCAAAGAGGGAAGTTTGTAACAATAAGTGCCTTTGTTAAGAAAAAAGGAATGTCTCAGTGAGGCAACCCAACTGAGGAAGGAGAAGAATGGGCTGGGCAAAGGTATCACAGAGGAAGGGAGATGGTAAAGACTAGAATTGAAATAAGTGTAATGGAGACTAGAGAGACAGTAGATAGAATCAACAAAGCTGGGCCTTTTTTTTTTTTTTTTGGAAGGATGGACAGAACTGAGGAAGCTTTAGCTAGAATAACCAAAAGAAAAAGAGAGTAAGCTTAAGTGAATAAAATAATGAATAAATATGGGACATTGCACCTGATAACCACAGAGGCATAGAGGATTATAAGAGACTACTATGACCATTTATATACCAGTGAACTGGATGCTGTAGAACATGTGGGTAGAAACACACAGCCTGCCAGGACAATCATCAAGAAATAAAAAAACCTGAATAGGAAATGATGAGAATGAGACTGCAGAAGAATTCAAAACTCCCCAACAAAGAAAAGTCCAGGACCAGATGACTTTATGGATCAATTCCACCAAGTATTTAAAGAACAATTAATTTGAATCCTTTTCAAATTTTTCCAAAAATTGAACAGGAAGGAACACTTCCAGACTCATTTTACAAGGCCGACACTACCCTCATACCAAAGCCAGATATAAACACTATGAGAGGGACACCTAAGTGGCTCAGTCGGTTAAGCGTCTGCCTTTGACTCAGGTCATGATCTCCAGGTCCTGGGACTGAGCCCCACATCAGACTCACTGCTCAAGTGGGGAGTCTGCTTCTCCCTCTCCCTCTGCCTACTGCTCCCCCGGCTTATCCTCTCTCTTTCTGTCAAATAAATAAATAAAATATTAAAAAAAAATAAAAGAAAAGAACACTACAAGGGATGAATATAACTACAGACATACAAAATCCTCAAGAAAATTCTTACAAATCTAATTCAACTGCACATCAGGAAAAAAAAAAGTAGTATACAAAAATGAATTACTTTTTTTTACACCATGATTTATCTGTAACTGAAATTAAGAAAACATCCCATTTAAGCACGTTGATAAGCTTATGCACTGTGACCATGTAAGATTTATCTGTGAATGCAAGGATGGCTTAACATCTATAAATAAATAAACATAATACACCACAGTAACAGAGTAATAATAAGAATCATATGATCAACCCAATAGATGGATGAAAAAACATTTATAGAATTCAGCATTCTTTTATGATAAAAGCTCTCAACAAGTTACATACAGAATGAATGTACTTTAACATGACAGAGCCCATAATGACAAACTCACAGCTAACCTCACACTCGATGATGAAAAGCTGAAAGATTTCGTCTAAATTAGGAATGAGACAAATGTGCCTAGTCTCACTACTCCTATTCAACATAATGTTGAATGATCTAGCCATAGTAGTTAGGCAAGAACAAGAAATAAATGGTATCCAATTTGGAAAAGAAGTTAACTTGTCTATGTTTGCGGTAATAGGATCTTACATATAGAAAACACTACACACACACACACACACACACACCCCAGTAAGAACTGTTAGAATAAATGTATTCAGTAAAGTTGAAAAAAGGTCAATACATAGAATCAGTTGCATTTCTATACACTAAAGATAAACCATCCGAGGGATGCCTGGGTGGCTCAGTTGGTTAAGCGTCTGCCTTGGGCTTGGGTCATGGTCCCAGGGTCCTGGGATTGAGCCCCACATTGGGCTCCCTCCTCAGCAGGGAGCCTGCTCCTCCCTCTGTCTGCTCTGCCTGCCACTCCCTCTGCTTCTGCTCTCTCTCCCTCTGACAAATAATAATCTTTTAAAAAAATACAAAATATAAACCATCTGAAAAACTATTTAAGTATACTATGCCCTTTACAAAAGCATCGAAAAGAATTTTAAAAACTTGGGAATAAATTTATCCAAGGAGTTAAAAAATCTGTACAGTCAAAACTATTAATGCTTTGATTAATGATATTGAAGAAGACACAAATAAATGGCAATATAGATCCTGTTTATCAGTTGGAATAATTAATATTGTTTGCGTATCCATGCTACTCAAAGCAATCTACAAATTGGGTGCAATTCCTATCAAAATTCACATGGCATTTTTTCATCGGACTAGAAAAATCAATCCTCCAGTTTGTGTGGAATTACAAAACCCACCAAAATAAGTCAAAGCAATCTTCAGAAGGAGGGATCAAGGTAGAGGCATCGCCCTTATTGATTTGAAACTGTATCATAATGCTCTAATAATTAAAACCCTATGGTACTAGCATAAAAACAGACCTATAAACAAATGGAACAGAAATGAAGCCATGTTTATTTGGTCAGATAATGTTTGACAAGAGCATCAAGAATTTACAGTGTGGGGGTGGGCCACTGGGTGGCTCATTCAGTTAAGTGTCTGCCTTCAGCTCAGGTCATGATCTCAGGATCCTGGCATGGAGTCCCATATCAGGCTCCCTGATCAGCAGGGCATCTGCTTCTCCTTCTTTCTCAAATTAATTAATATGTAAATAAGAATTTACGATAGGAAGGCATTATGTCTTTAATAAATGGTGTGGGGAAAGGATACGTATATGCAGAAGAGTGAAATTGGGCCCTTCACCATACATGAAAATTAACTCAATATGGACTAAATACTTAAATGTAAGCCCTGAATCCATAAAATTTCTAGTAGATAATACAAAGAAAAAATACTCCTTGACATTGGTATTCTCAGTAATTTTTTGGATATGACACCAAAGACACAGGCAACAAAAGCAAAAATAAACAAGTGAATCTGTATTAAACTTAGAAGCTTCTATATACCAAAGGAAACAGTAAAATTTCAACCTCTGGAATGGGGAAAAGTACTTGTAAACATTATATCTGATAATGGTTTAATATTTAAAATCTATAAGTAGGGCGCCTGGGTGGCTCAGTGGGTTAAGCCTCTGCTTTTGGCTCAGGTCACAATCTCAGGGTCCTGGGATCGAGCCCCACATCGGGCTCTCTGCTCAGCGGGGAGCCTGCTTCCCTGCCTCTCTCTGCTTGCCTCTCTGCCTACTTGTGGTCTCTCTCTGTGTCAAATAAATAAATAAAACTTTTAAATAAATAAATAAAATATATAAGTAATTTGTACAACTCAATATCAAAAATTGAAATAACCTGGGGCACCTGGGTGGCTCAGTCAGTGAAGTATCTGGCTTTAGCTCAGGTCATGATCTCAGGGTCCTGGGATCCAGCCCCACATCAGGCTCTCTGCTAGCAGGGAGCCTGCTTCCTCCTCTCCCGCCTGCTTGTGCGCTCTCTCACTGTCTGTGGCACTATCTCTGTCTCTCTCTCTCTCACATAAATAAATAAAAGTTTTTTTAAAAATTGAAATAACTTAATTGAAAATGGACGCCATCCTTTTCTCAAAGAAGGCATACTAATAGCAAACCGGTATATTAAACCACTAATCATCAGGGAATTTCAAATCAAAACTGCGGTGAGATATCCACATACCTGTCAAAATGACTATTATAAAAAGAGAACGAACTGTTGATGAGCACGTGGACTAAGGGGAACCTCGCGCGTGATTGGTCAGAATACAGACTGCTACAGCTACTGTTGGAAACCCTACGGAGGTTCCTCGGAAATTAAAAATAAGACTACCATATGACACAGTCACCCCACTTGTGGTTATGTAGCCAAAGGAAATGAAATCAGATTCTTCAAGACATATGTGTACTCCCTTGTTCATCAGAACATTATTCACAGTAATCAAGATCAGAGAAACAATCGAAGTGTCCGTTGAGTGATGCATGAATGAAGATGTGGTATATGTATACGATGGAATATTATTCAGCCGTAATAAAAAAGGAAATCTTGCCATTTATGACAGCCTGGATAAACTTGGAGGTCATTATTTTAAATTTAATATGCAAGACAGGGAAAGACAAATAGTTTATGATCTCCATGTATGTGGAATCAGAAAAAGTCAGACTCAAAATAGAGTAAATTGGTAGTTGCCAGAGTTTGGGTTAGAAATGGGGAAGTGTTGGTGAAATGTTACAAGCTTTCAGTTTTGAGATGAGTAAGTTCTGGGTATGTAACATAAGCACTGTCATTGTTAATAACACTGTGTTACATATTTGAAATTCATGAAGAGAAGTTCTCATTTGTTCTTATCCACCTTCCCACGCACACGCACAAAATGGTAACTGTGTGAGGTTATTTATGCATTAATTAACATGATTGTGGCAATAATTTCACAATGTGAATGTTTCTCAAATTATCGTGTGGTATGCCTTTTAAAAGAAAAGAATTTAAAAGGAACATATTTAGGGGCGCCTGGATGGCTCAGTGGTTAAGTGTCTGCCTTCGGCTCGGGTCATGGTCCCAGGGTCCTGGGATCGAGCCCCGTGTCGGGCTCCCTGCTCGGCGGGAAACTTGCTTCTCCCTCTTCCACTCCCCCTGCTTGTGTTCCATCTCTCACTGTCTCTCTCTCTCTCTCTCTCTCTGCCAAATAAATAAATAAAATCTTTAAGGAAAAAAAAGGAACATATGTAAAAATATGGAAGGGAAAAAGAAACTTCAGTAGGGAATGCACGTAATAGAGCTGGCCATATTAGCATCTAAATTACTGAGAATCCAGTGTAATAATGCTTCCCAGGGCTATTTGCATTTTATTAAGGGTACAGTGTTTTTAACCATACAATTAAACATAATAGTGAAAGTTTTGGTATCAGTGACGTCCCTACTACCTTTTACTTTCTTGCCCACCCACCAACCCACATTCCTGTACACATAGATGCATTGTTATCATTGCTCACCCATGTTGGTCTCTTCATTATAATAGAGAGGAAACCCCTGTTCATCAGACCCAGATGATTTTCAATCCCATGATGTAAAACCTGCTACCATCTTTGGAACCTGATTTCCTCTATCATGTCATCTCTTTGCTTAATGTTTAGTATCTGTGATCCAGGGAACTTCACATCAGGACTGGTTGATTGATTGATTTTTAAAAGACTATTTATTTGAGAGCAAGAGAGAGCACAGTTGCTGGGGGAGGAGCAGCAGGAGAGAGGCGAGCAGACTCCCCGCTGAGCGGGGAGCTGGACACAGGGCTCCATCTCAGGACCCTGGAATCATGGCCAGAGCTGAAGGCAGATGGTTAACGAACTGAGCCATCCAGCTGCCCCTGATTTATCGATTTTTAAGAGAGAGTCAGAGAGGGGTTGGGAAGTTCTCAAGGGAGAGGGAGGGAGAGAGAATCTTAAGCAGGCTCCATGCCAAGTGTGTGAGCCTGACACTGGGCTGGATCTCACAACCCTGAGCTCATGACCTGACGAAATCAGGAGTTGGACATTTAACCCCCTGACCCATCCAGGCAACCCTCATATATCTAAATATGCAGAACGTAATATATTATAAAATTTAAAATACAATGAAATGAAACCTCTTTCCCTCACAACCTGCTTTGTACCTATAGCTTCACTTTCTCCCTGTACGTAAAATCACTGAAGAGATCACTCTGCTGTCTCCCCCTTCACACCACTCTGTGTTACTGAACCCACTAGAGCCTGGCCTAATTTCCCCAATGAGATGCCTTCACCAAGGTATTAAATGTAGTAGACACTTTTAAGTACATTAATTAATGCTTTTGGGAAATGGAAACCATCATATAGAAATGGTGATAATCCATTCAATACAGCAGAGTCAAAGCATCTGGTAGAGTTTACAGGTTCCAACATATCATCATTGGCATATCTCAAATAGAGTGTTGAATGGGAAAACAGGTTGCTAAAGGATACCTGACTGTGGATATGTACACCTAGAAGAGATGTATTTCTTTTCCGTTCTTTAAATGTAACTTACATTCCATAACATTGACTTATTTTGAGTGTACAACTCAACGCCTTTTAGCAAAGTAGCAGTTGCGCAGCTGTTACCACAATCTAATTTTAGCACATTTTTACCACTCCCAAAATAATTCTGTGCCCATTTGCAGTTACTCCCTGTTCTCACCATCAACCTTCGGACATCCAGTATTCTGCTTTTTGTCTGGGTGAGTTTGCTTTTTCTGGACATGTCCTGTAAATAGAATCCTCTAACATATGATCCATTGTGCCTGGCTTCGTTCACTTTGCACAATGTTTTTATGTTCCATCCATATTGGTACCAGTGTCAATATCCCATTCCTTTTTGTAGCTGAATATCATTCCGTTGTATGGATATTTCACATTTTGTTTGTCTGCCTGCTACATGATGGACATCTGGGTTGCTTCCAGCATTTGAGTGTTCATGTCCAAGTCTTTGTCTGTGACCATATGATTTCATTTCTCTTGGTGGATTACCAGGGGCGGAATTATCGGATCATATGTTAAGTCTGTTTAACTTTTAGGGAAACTACCAATTGTTTTCTCTTTCTATATCCTCACCAATACTTGTGACTATCTCTGTTTTTAAATACAGCCATCCTCGTGGATGTGAAGTGCTAGTTCATTATTGTTTTGATTTGTATTTTCTTTTTTTTTAAGATTTTATTTTATTTTTTTGACAGACAGAGATCACAAGTAGGCAGAGAGGCAGGCAGAGGGAGGGGGGAGCAGGCTCCCCGACGAGCAGGGAGCCCGATACGGGGCTCGATCCCAGAACACTGGGATCATGACCTGAACCAAAGGCAGATGCTTTAACCCACGGAGCCATCCAGCTGCCCCGATTTGTATTTTCTTGATGATTCTTGGTATCGAGGGTCTTCCTCTATGCTTTGAGTCCATTTGCACATCTTTTCTGGAGAAATACCTATTCAAATCTTTTGCCCATTTTTAAGTGGGATCTCTTAATGTTCGTCTGAATGAGTTGTAAGGGTTTTTCATCTATTCAGGAGAAAACCTCTGTTTTTATTTCCTGAAACATCTTGTAATAAATTTTTCTCCGTCTGGGAGTGCTACCAGTGAGGCGGTTTAAATTTCTCAGGCCTGGGGCACCTGGGTGGCTCAGTGGGTGAAAGCCTCTGCCTTTGGCTTGGGTCATCATCCCGGGTCCTGGGATCGAGCCCCACATTGGGCTCTCTGCTCAGTGGGGAGCCTGCTTCCTTCTCTGTCTCTGCTTGTCTCTCTGTCTACTTGTGATCTCTGTCAAATAAATAAATAAATAAATAAATAAAAATCTTTAAATTTCCCAGGCCTTCACAGTACCTCCTTATAGGTGCAGCACTGATTAACAATTCCCACAGCACATAAGCCATCTGCAGACTCCCTGGCTGGTTCTGTTCCCTCTATGGGACCGGCTCATCAAAGTGGAGTTTGTGTCAGTCTCCCAAAAGCAAGAGCCGGGTCTCACATTAGCTGTCATCTGCCCTGAATTTTAATTTTAGGCACCTTCGGTCTTCCTGTTTGCTCGCCACCAGGGTGACGGGAGCCCTTAATGAGATCCTTGCCTGGTGCATCATTCTTAATACATGCGCAAGTTTGCCTGTTGATTCACCACGAGCCCCTTGGGGGCAAGCCGGCTTTTTGCAGCCCATATACTGCTGACTGCAAAGAAATCCATTTCTAAAGGACTTGAGAGGAATCCTAATGTCAGTTCCTCTCACCGCTCGTCTCCCCCTGCATCCTTTTCCCTTTGCCCTCCAGTGCCAACCTTCATAACACCATCTCTAAATCTTGTTCTCACGCGAGCCTCGGCCATCTGGTGGTCAAATGTGCATGGGAGTGCCTTTGACAGCATTGTGGAATTGTGCCCTCATGAAGCATCTTGGGTTTCCAAGCGAGATCATTGGTGGGCGACAACAGAAAAGTTTTCAATTTCAAGAAGAAATTATATGGGAAAACGGTCTGATTTTCCGCTAAGGCAGAAGGATTTCTTATGCTTTAAAATAATCTCGTTGTCTCATGCGTACATCAGCATACATACAGGAAGAGGAATTACTTGCATGGGGAGCTGGTTAAATCCCTCATCTTTTGCAGCACATGAAGTTGTAAGTGCTCCTCCTGAGACTCCCAGGAGGATTGGTCAAAGAATTAGATCAAAAAACAAGGAAGAATGCTCCTTCTTATCTACGGTCTGTCTTCATTTGCGACACCCAGTAAGTTTCATGGGTTCTCATTAGAACCGAGATAAAATTTGGGGGAAGTTCAAAAAAATTAGTAAAGCCATCCCTGGAGAAAATAATGGACTTAGTGTGTGTTTATGTGTATGTATGTATATATGTGTGTGTATATGCATATATATATATTTATTTATTTATACATATATATGTATTTATATTTTTTAGTTGTGAACTCACTATCAGTGTGTCTCCTGAGAGCTGGATACCAGTTGGGTAACCACATGAGCGCCACATACCTCACAGTGCTTCATTAAAGCTGTTACTGATTTTTTACTTCCTGGAAAATGACAGGGAAATGGCATCTTTCCACCTGTGTCTGCGCCTAGAGATGTCACTAGAAGTGTTTAGTCTTATGTCGCCTGCTATGTGGCCTCATTTCTTCACCTGTTAATGTACATTTCTGTTTATTTTATTGGCTCTGCTTCTGTTACTCTAAGAGATCCTTGTTAATCCTTCAGGCTTAGGACTTGCAATATTAATTGGCCCTTACCCAGCCTCAGAGATCTGAGTCACGGTTTGTTTTTTTGACTTCCCTTTTGTCAACCAGAAGCAAATCACCCTCCTTGGAAAGCGGATGGTTTTTTTTTTTCTTTTTGGTATGTTGGTTCAGTTGGCTTTGCATTTCTGAGCACTCCTCCAGTCAACAAAATGACCCTTTTCCCATTTTAACCATCATCTGGATAGCGATAAAATGTATACACACAGTCCCCCTTGGAATTAGGTCACCATACGTGAAATACCTATGCAGTGTTTCATTTCTAACCATCTGGAAGTGAACACCACCCCCCACGATGCTTGTGCTACATTCATTTGTTCTACTAGGAAAAGTTAGTTAGAGCACGGAGATGCCATGGTTGAAATTTCTCCTAAGGTATTTAGATGAGGCGTCTCAAATGTTCATCCCAGTATAATGTGCAAACCCAGGAAAGCTTTTGGCTTAGTGGGGAAATCGAAATGTTTTCTCATGTTATCACTGTTGGCATTTTAAAAACGTTATGTGTTATCCATCAACCGATTAATCACCGTGAATATATTGAGCCATCACTGCATGCCAAGCGATGTGTTAGGAAATAGGAAAAAATACAAAATGTTGCCCAGGTTTCAAGGAGCCCCAGTTTGTTCATCTATTTGTTTATTCATTTTAGGAATGTTTATTAAACACCCAGTATGTGTCAGACACATAAGTTGAGGCCAAATAAGCATACTGTGTGTAAGAGCTCGGTGCGGTAGATCAGAGAGCACAGAGCCTCCAGGAGGAAGTAGCTGGCAGAATGCTTCATTTCCCTCTTAATAGCCAATTTTCTGGTGACTTCTTTCACTTCTGATGTGACTGCCAAGGCTCCCTGACCTGACCTTGTCGGCACCAGGTTCCTCACATTACAAATACTTGCCACGATGAGAAGAAGGAAGGCAGCGTTGCTGAGTGGCCGTCTGCCCTTCAACGTATCTTAACCTTTGTTCCAAGGCATAATTCTTTACAGCGTAGATGCAGAGTGTATAAAAATCCAGCATCGGGAGTCCTTGAATATATCTCACCTTTCAAAGACTCTGTTTTCATACTCCTGTTTAGCCCAGCATCCACAATCCCCTGTAACTATCCTTGAATCATTATTATTAATCAACCCACTCAGAGTGCTATTCTCATTGTGTTGGTTACCCTTGCTGCCGTAATGGATAATCCCAAGACATTGTGGCTTAAAACAACACACATTTATTTTCTCGCAGTTTCTGTGGGTCAGCACTTTGGATGTGGCTGAGGTTGTTCCTTTCCCCCAGAGTTCTCAGTGGGCCGCACTCCAGAACTTGGCTGCTGCCTGGGGTCTTATGTGAAACTTAGAGTGGGGAAGGAGGCACTTCCTGACCCACATAGTGGTTATTGACAGGTCCACTTCCTTCACTTTTGATTGGCTGAATGTCTCAGTTCCTCATTGGCTGTTGGACCTGAGAGGCCGTCCGCAGCTGCTTGCCATGTAGGCCTCCCTACCAGAACTGCTCACTTCATCATAACGTCCCATCCAAGAAGGCCATAGAGACAGTCTGCTAGCAGTATGGAAATAATAATTTGTACAATCTAATCACAACCATCGTATCTCCTGAGCATTGCATATTCTCTTATATAGAAACAGTTTGCTCAGAGCGAGGAGATTATGCAAGGCAGTCAATACCAAGAGGGAGAGTGTGTTTGCAGACAATCGGATCCATGGTGATTTCATTTAGCAAACTTTTATCATTCATCCATGTCACCACTAGGGTGCAACTTGGATCATAAGTAGACTTTGCCCTTGAGTATTTCACAATTGACTTGTAAACATGAGCGTGTTAACCTCTAACTTTAACTTGAAAAATGTCACAATAAAATCAAGTTCAAAACCCAATAAGCATGGAAAAGAGGGATGGCTTTGTTCATGGTTGAGCCTACCATGGGACTCCCAATTTCTCTCACAGTTGTAAATAAACATGCTATCACTTTTTCTGTGGAACTTTCTCTAACACTACTCTTTTTGCCCAACTCAATTCCCAAAAGAGTTAACTTTTCTGGGATTATTGTTACAAAACCAAGTAGGTAGGAGTGGCTTTCCACTAGCACAATGAAAGGCATGGAGAGATGGTATGATTTGACACCTTCCAGGAACAGTGGAATTTCCAGTATGGCTAGAATGGTGGGAATATGTTTAGGGAAGGGGAGTTATTAATGGCATAAAATATGTCTGCAAATATGAAGTGTGGTTATTGGAAAGAGAACTTGAATGCTATAACATGGGATGTGGGCTTTAGCATATAGAAAGCATATGGCATCTAAGGATAGATGCCTTAGAAACGAACTATGGGGGGAAGACTGAGCATTTGCTGGAGATACTAGATAAAAGAAAGAAAAGTTAATATTCCAAGGAGAGTTTGATGATGATGTAAAATAAGATAGAGAAAAAAGAAGGCCATGGAAGTGGAGTGGTCAAAATTGGGCATTGTTTTAGGACTGGAGTTGATAAGATTGCCAGATTCAAGCAAGAGTTATTAGGAGTGAGGGAGGGATGTGGAAGAACCAAGGGTTTCTATGGAATTTCTATTTTAAGAGAATAAAAGCCTCTAAGAAGAACCATGTCTTATTTGATAACAGAATCTCAGTATTCTAATGGTGCCTGGTAGGTGAATGTTGGCAGTCAGTGGGTTGACAGATGAGTAGATGATGTATGTTGGATGGATGGATGGGTGGCTCAGGTCTATTGATGCTGTTGTTGAACTTCCAAGGGAACACAGTAGAGAAATCAGTTTGGGGGATATATAAGGAAATGCATAGAAAGTAGTAGTAAGAACTTCAGATGGCTAAAGTGACAGTGGAAAGATTTAGGAGAGCAATTAGAAAACTAACCCATGTTTCTTCTTTAATCTTTTTTTTTTAAGATTTTATTTATTTATTTGTCAGAGAGAGAGGGAGAGAGAGCGAATGAGCACAGGCAGACAGCGAGGCAGGCAGAGGGAGAAGCAGACTCCCTGCCGAGCAAGGAACCCGATGCAGGACTCGATCCCAGGACTCTGGGATCATGACCTGAGCCGAAGGCAGCCGCTCAACCAACTGAGCCCCGCAGGCGTCCCCCCATGTTTCTTCTTTATGTTAATCCCTGCTTTCCTAGTTTTCATCAAGAATTTGTTATTCCATCTGTTTCTACAAATTTTAGGAAAGAACGGTTTCCTTAGAGAACCAAACTCTTTAGGCAGATCGTATGAATCTTGGAAACCAGTTAAATTTCTCAGCACTGTATTCTAAACATGCAAAGCAACTACCAGTCTGGTGCCTGGTGCCAATTACCATCCCTATAATTTTAGTAAGGGACATAGGAACATTGAAAAAAATGCTTCCAGAAACTCAAGTCAAAAGTTTCTCTTCCTATCCTACACCACTCTTCTTACCTTTAATTTTCTATCACTGACATAACCGTACTTCTTGGGAATTTTCAGGCTCCTTGGACATCATAATCTTCTCAAATAGTGCTTCTCACACTTTGAAGTGCATCATCTAGAGATCTAGTTAGAATGTGAAGTCTGACTTTGAGGTCTGAGTTGGGTCTTGGCAGTCTTCTTTTCCTAACAAGCTTCCAGGCATTTCTAACACCGCTGATCCATGGATCACCCTTTGAATACCCAGGATGGTAAGGTACCATTCAATATTGGTGACTTGGCTGACATCCTCTATTTTTGGTGACACAGTCAAGTTGCAAGCTGCCTTTCAATGCATAATTTCATTTACCTCCTGCCATTGCTCATAGCCTCCCTGTGCGAATTTTTATTATCTATCCCTTCCCTGATGCTCCTACTGGTTCATCCAACTTCATGCTAATATGTGAGGATAGCTCCTGCCTGCTGTCTTTACCTTCCTCCAGATCCTTAGTGAAGCTGTCAAAGCTGACCTCCCCTCTCCCTCCACTTTCCCGCACCATTTCTTACCTTAATGCTTTGTTTCCAGTCCCTAGATTTAGTCTTCTGTCTCCTCTTCATGAAAGTCTTCAAAGGGGCACAATCAATGAAGGTTCAGAGGTCAGGGACCTAGTCCCTTTTTTAAGTAAGAATTTGGGATCTGATCACTTGGAATCTTGGGGAGGTCAGCATTGTGGATGACAAAAAACAAAGGAGTGAAGCAGTCCCCCTTGGTTACTAGGGAATGCTGGTTTAGCTCAAATCTAGGCAGCCCTAGTCTCCACCTTTATGCTAAACAATTATATGACCTTGAGGAAATCGCTTACCCTTCCTGAGCCAACGTTTTATTGTTATAAAATAGTACATTAAATTTAAATGATCCTCTGTGGTCTGTTAAAATTGATTACCTAGTGGCTGACAGCCTCATCTCCTCCTGATGTGTCTAACTAAAGGAGAGTTTCCTAACATGAGGTTCATAGATCTCCACAAGAACTCTGCCAGGAGAAGTCAGAGAGTCCACGAACCTTGATTCTCTGGGGAGGAGGCGTGTGGAATTATATTTTTACTTTCACTACCCTCTGGCTGTCAGTGAGCATTTTCCTTAATCAGGAGTATAAATGACAAACTACAAGAGTATTTGCAATGTGTACCTTTGTCACCAATAGAAAACACAAGTGTATTTGATGTCACAGGACAGGTTTTGTGACTATCAAAATGTCAGGGTATTTGCCACTACGTCAACGTTTTGGAGCTTCTTAGACCTCCTACTCCCTCTTCTCATTGAACTCAGTAATGACGAGGCGTAGCCATTCCTATAGACACATGTTTGTCAACAGGGGAAGCTTTTGCCTCACGAGTCACATTTCACAAGGTACAGAGACATTTTTGATTGTTGCTACGAGGAGAGGAAGTTTTATTGACAGCTGTGTAGTCATGGAGGCCAAGGAGTCCGCTGAATATCCAAGGATGAACAAGACAATCTCCTTAGTAGAAAGAATCATCCAGTCCCAAATTTCTGTAGTGCTGCAACTGAGAGGCCTGCTTCAGCTTTTTTAAAAAAAAAATTGATAACTCTATTTTAGTATAATTAATTGCCTTTGTAATCCTGTGTATTTTATTTTATGCCTTTACGCAGTTGGTTCTTTGAAGAGTCTCATAGGCATACTAGACTTGTCAAAGGGGTGGCACAAAATACATTAAGAGGAGAGAGTAGACATCACCTGGATTCAGATCTTTTAGTTTATAGACCGTGCAACTATAGCTCAACTACCTTATCCACAAGGTAGCCTGACCCCCTGGAATAAGCTAAGGTTCAAGGGCCTACTCCAGCCGTACAGCTTATGGGACTTGGCTCAAATCATTGTCATTGTCTTTGTCTTAGCACCTTTGGGCCTCTACAACAAACTACTGGAGACTGGCGGGCTTGAAAACGGAAGTTTATTTTCCAAACTTCTGGAGACTTTGAAGCCCAGGATGAAGGCACTGGCAGTTTGGGTGTCTGGTTAGAACCTAATTTTTGGTTCATAGACAGTGTTGTACCTTCTAGCTTTGTCCTGAGCATCGTGGAAGAAAAAAGTCTATTCCTTGTGGCCTCTTTCACATGGGCACTAATCCCAGTCATGAGGACCCCGCCCTCCTGACCTAATTCATTTCCAAAGGTCCTGCCTCATAACACCATCGATTGGGGGGTTTGGATTCCACATATGAAATTTGGGGAGATACAACCATTCAGACCTTAGCATCTTGGAATCAGTTTTCTCATTTACAAGATGGATAAAATTATCCTTCACCCAGAGTCAGCAAACTGGGGCTGAATGGCCACAGAGAACCTGCAGCCTGTTTTTGTCCTCGACGTTTTATAGCAACACAGTCCATGCCTGTTCATTTACATGGTATCCATGTCTGCTTTTACCTCCTAATGGCAGAGTTTGGTTACAACATGAGCCTGTAGCCCACAGTCCCCAAAATATTTGCCATCTGTCCTTTCTCAGAAAAAGTTTGTTCAATGCTGACTTAGTATATGGCTATGAGGATAAAGGGACACTGTGCCAAAAGATTTAGCTCATTGCTGGGTCCACACTGAGCCACCTAATCGGATTTTTGTCACCTTCCACTTGTTGCTAGAAGATCTTTGTTGGTCTCATGGGAGCTTTGATTCACAGCAGCAACTCTTGTGGGGCTTATTTGGTTCAAATAATCATCATTCAATGCTTTAAAATGGAAACAAATTTATTTAGAGTTCAATTTTAAATGAAAATACATTTGTCTTAATAGGTCAAATTCTTTTAACTATTATAAGACTATTCCACACCAAATTTGTGCAGATGCTGTCACGAAGAAATATTAATATAGTGGTTTTCAGTCTCTCGGTTATTTCTCTTTTGAGTTCTAAACCCTCCCAGGTTTTATCTTTTTTTTTTTTTTTTAGATTTTATTTATTTGACAGAGAGAGAGAGAAACACAGTGAGAGGGAACACAAGTAGGGGGAGTGGGAGAGGGAGAAGCAGGCTTCCCGCCGAGAAGGGAGCCCAATGTAGGGCTCCATCCCAGGACCCTGGGATCATGACTTGAGCCCAAGGCAGATGGTTAACGACTGAGCCACCCAGGCGCCTCACCTTCCCAGATTTTAAAGATGCCCTTGCACATAGCAAGTGAAACGCAGTATCTGTTTCTGAGATGACTTTTGTTGCACCATTTCAACACATCCAAGATGATTGTTTTCATAGAGACTACCGTATTGTCCCATGAAATCTGGGGGTTGCCTTCTGAGCTTCCTGAAAATTTTGAACAACAAGCCGTCTCAGCCCAGGACCTCAGCAGCTCCTTGTGAGGAATCCTCATGTGATGTGCTATCCCTGTCCTCCTGGGGGATGTTGGGGAGCCCAGGGCTTTCTGGGGGTGTGGTCAGGCAGCCCAGATCCCTGCAGCTGAATCACATACAAGACCTAGTCCTTTCTTCTCCACGGACACGGCAGATCCCACCCAGCTTAATCTACTCGATTGGAATTCACATAGTTTTGCCTCTGCGGAAGTATAAATGCCCTTTGTGTGTAATTGGAGGATTTTTGAACTGGGGGCAAAATATTGCCTCTTTTATATTCTCAGCACCCACCAGGTTCTTGGATTTTTAAATCTGATCCTGTTGAATTCTCCACCCCGCCACCTAGTCTGTCACCAAAATTCCTGAGGCTCTCACAGTAGCATATCGAATAATAGAATTTTGTTGATTCTACAGTCGTTCTCCTCTGTTCTTTCAAACTCGGCCATTCATTCCCTTTGGGTCTGCTGCAGAATAAGCAGTTTTTTCATTTATGTCTTCCTGTCATCAGGACCAAAGTATAAGATACATGAAAGTCTCCCTGGCTGCTGTGAGCCCTAGGGCAGTCACCGGGAACAACTTATAAAAAGTATAAACCCCCAAGACTTCCAAAAATAATTCAGATGGGCATAACTCATTTGGAAAGTGGTTCGCACACTCTGCCAGGGGGGGGGGGAATGGGCTCTCCGTGTTTTTTTTTTTTTCCCCCTGTTCAATCCTGTGCTATTTTAACAAGACCACAAGACTTGTCTAGGCTGCAGACTTCCCTAATGAGGCTTAGTTTAAAAAGATCAAGGTAATGGTGTTTAGCAGTAAACTGCAAGGGGACAGGCAGGGAGGAGGGGAAAATAGTATGGAGTAATCTTTCTGTACTTTAATGCACGGGCCAACACTTTATTAAAATATCCTTTCCAGTTTAGGGCTCCGCAGCCTAAGGAAAATTGAAAAAATAAAGACGAGTCCCAGCCAGTGGCAGATCTAGAAAGCAGGGCTGAGAATTCCCTAATTGTCAGTTAGCCCCTTTACTTATCTTTATTGTCCAACAGTTAGCTGGTCTGCTTTAAAAGCAGTGCTAGAAACAGCTGAAAGAATGGTTTCAGGAGAAATGTCATTTAGAAGCCTCGTGTGGAGCCCTAGTTGCAGTATGTCAATAAAAGAGTTGTCCAGATTTTTGCTTCGTGTTTCCTAATGAATGTTAGTTTTACACCAGCCATCATTTTATGAAAGATACTGTATCCTAGATCGTGAGCCCTTTAGTTCGCGCCAACTGCCTTTCTTCCTGTTCTCAGTAGCCCACAGGCAGCTCTATTACAGTGTGTCCTTAGTACCGGAATGTTTTCCAATTAGTGGTTTGGTAAGCCTCAGATTGGAAGGTGGAATGTAATTTTCCGTAGAAATCATGTTAAAAATGGTGGCAACATTCCAGGCTAGCCAACAAAAGGTATTTAGTTAAAATATAATTTAGCTGTATTTGGGATTATGGAATCTTTCCCCCATATTTTCCCCACGTGGCATTGTAGTATGGTCCATTCATTTCAGCTCTCCCTACCCCCCGGGGCAGACGTGGCAGATGAGTCCATCCAGGAAAAACCTCAGAGCTGAATCCAGCTGAGCCTTGACCTGCCACTGACCTCATCCTCCACTAAAACACTAGTATCTGGCTTGTATGATCATGGTTGTGTTTACCTGTAAATATGACAAGAGCAAGGAGGGCCTGGGTGGCTCAGTCGGTTAAGCGTCTGCCTTCGGCTCAGGTCATGATCTCAGAGTCCTGGGATCGAGCCCCACATCAGGCTCCCTGCTTGGCGGGAAGCCTGCTTCTCCCTCTCCCACTCCCCCTGCTTGTGTTCCCTCTCTCACTGTCTCTTTCTGTCAAATACATAAATAAAATCTTTTGAAAAATCATTAAATATGACAAGAGCAATAATAGGAAGTTACTATTTATTAAATGTTTGTTACGCGTCCGTCACTGATCCCATCACCTTTACACCATCCTACAGTGCGGTGCTACTTCTCCATTTCACCGGTGAGGAACCGAGGCACAGAAATGTCCAGTAACTTGCGCAAGGTCATGGAGCTCTCAGGCAGCTGAACCAATTGAATCGCAAGTGGTCTGGCTTCGGACCCAGTGCCCTTGGTTGCTTTAGTGCTGTGGTCCGCCAGCTTGGGTGCACCGTCTCTTACTGTGGGACGCTGGGGCAAAAAATGGTTTTATAAAGGGTTGGGAGGGGTGAAGAGGAATATTGTGTGACATGTGAAAATGATAAATAGAATATCCTATTTTCATGTAGGAACCCAGCCGCCAGAACACAGCCCGTACTTATTGATGTATATATCGTCTCTAGCTGCTTTGGGGCCAGAATGGGAAAATTAAGTAGTTGTGACCCTGTTGCCTACAGAGCTTAAAATACTATCTGGACCTTTTCTGGAAGCTTGCCAGTCTCTGCTGTAGTGCCTGAAAAGCTTTGGGGCCCAATGTCTATGTTATTATGAATCCTCGGTAAATATTGACATTTTGAAAAAACAAATTTTTCTCCCTCCCATTGCTGGAGCTAGTGCACAGGGTTCTCCCATTCAGAAGATGCCAGACAGCCCAATCCCCAGTTTCAGGACCTCGGTGACCACACCTCCTTGCAACCCCCTCCCCCCTTCCAATGTCAAGGGTCTCTCAAAGGCTTTGATCTTGAGGCTTTTTTTGTCTTGTTGCCCCAACAGTTCTTGAGACCTATTCACTGGTGGCCTATTAGGCAGGAGAGCTCCAGGAAGACCAAAGGGAACTTCTGGGGAACTAGAGGGACCCCAAATCTAGCTGCCAGGGAGGGTCTTAAGGTATTGACAGGAAAGGACACTACGGATCCATTCCTAAGCAGAGTGTACCTCTCCAGCCTATAGCAATGTACTCTCTGTAACTGAGGAATTTAACATGTAGCCGAAGTATTTAATAGTGAGAGGTTCTTGCAAATGTATATTAAGAGATTGTACAAAAATATCCAGGGTAGGGGTGCCTGGGTGGCTCAGTCAGTTAAGCATCTGCCTTTGGTTCTGGTCATGATCCTGGGGTCCTGGGATTGAGTCCCGCATCAGGCTCCCTGCTCAGTGGGGAGCCTGCTTCTCCCTCTCGCTCTCCTGTTCCCCCTGCTTGTGCTTTCTCCGTCTCTCTGTCAAGTAAACAAATAGGGGCACCTGGGTGACTCGGTAGGTTAAAGCCTCTGCCTTCGGCTCAGGTCATATCCCAGGGTCCTGGGATCAAACCCCGCCTCAGGCTCTCTGCTCAGCAGGGAACCTGCTTCCCTTCCTCTCTCTCTGCCTGTCTCTCTGCCTACTTATGATCTCTGTCAAATAAATAAATAAAATCTTTAATGTCCTCCTCAAATCTTTACTCAGTTGATAGGTTGAGAGAGAATTTGATCGTGTTTCTCCCCCACCCCCACAGATGCTCACATGCGCACAGGGAATAGAGTCCGCAGAAGATGCATTATCAGATACGTAGCTCCTGTGGGCTCTGTCCTCCTCTGGGAAACTCTAGAGCCAGCCAACTGGGGGGCAGACATCCATGGTATTATCCCTGGTGGAAGGATAACGGCTTGGAAGCATGAACACCTTGCCAATTCTTTCTCAGCCTGAGGCGGCGCTGTTGCCAGAAGAAATTTTTCTTAGGCAGAAACTATTAAACACTGCAGGTTGAATGCCCCGGCACCATGGGTGGAGCATTGACATTCAGTTCCCTGTGGCCCCGGCCCCAGCCGAGGCAGCGATGACATCTCCCTGCACCTCCCCTCAGTGGTGACCAAGAGGATGCCTAGGTCATCCGAGTCTCTGCTCTCACACAGAGGGGTGGATTCTGTACACCCCACACCTCTAAACACTGGCATTCACGATAAAACTTAGCACAGTGAAATTTGAGGTCAGATGTAGCCTGACCCTTGCTGCTCTTTGGTGTATCCTCTGAGATCAACGTTTTTGAAAACTTGAAGTCAAAATAAACAGATGAGTCAATTTCTATGGAGTTACGATTTACAAGTCGCTTAGTAAGGGTTTTGAAAATCTTGTGCTCTAAAATTAGTTATAATACTGTAAATGATACAAGTAATTGAAAAAAATAGTTCATTTCCTTTGGCCCAGTAGAGCTACTTCAGGGCTACTAGCTTTTGGATATAATTATGAACGTAGAAATGATTTATATGTGAAAATAATCTGGGGGTTAATTTTTATACTAGAGTAAATGGAAAGCAACCTTAATACAGTAAACATTAAATAAACGTGTGATAGACATATTACAAGCTATTTTTCAACCACTGAAATTATTGTTATAAAGAATTTTGAATATGACAAAAGCTTTATGGCATAGTGATAAGGTACAAAAGAGTATAATGGGAAGTATGATTCCACTAATTCATATAAAACGTTTAAACAGAAAATAGTGGGAAAATACAGTAGAAATAGAAAATAAAAAGAAAGATACACTAAAACATTAACACCGGAGTATAGAATTAGGTGGGATTTTTTTTTTAAATCTACCTTTTCTGCCTTCTCTCCAGTGATCAGGTATGGCTTTTGCGATAAAAGTGTGAACTTCAAGAATTAAGTAGGTTGGCACAGGATAAGTTAATTTATCAAAGAATAAAGGAAAGTATCAAAGACAAAAACACATAGTTCTTGAACGAAGGACTGTGGGATCAAAGTTTCTAACTGTACCTCTTCCATTTTAATAACCTCCAGGTGTAAATCACTTCTCAGGGATTAAAAATCACCAAAAGTACATTCTAAGAATTTTTCTTTCATTACGAGAATTGTGTTTTATTTATTTATTTTTGTTTTGTTTTATTGTTTTTCTTGGAAGTGATCTCAGAACCCATCATGGGGCTTGAACGCGTGACCCTGGCATTCAAAGTGGCAAAGCTCTACTGAGTAAGCCAGTCAGGCCATCCTTTTTTCAGTACAAGAATTTTAAATGACACATTAACAAGTATGATCTTTGTATATTTCGAAGTATCTTTAGTTTCTATATATATCCTTATTAATTCTAAAATAGGGGGAAATGTAGACCTTAAGATTCTGTTTGTTTCATCTTTATTCAGCTTCTTAATATGGTTATCCTGAAAAGAAGATTTTTGCCCCATTGGATGTACTGCTGCTCTTTATTATTATTATTGAAATTGAAGGTGTCAGAAGAGATCACTAACAGTAAAGCTATCTCATTGATACCTGGGCATTGTAAAACAGGAAAAAAAAGATGAGTTTAAATGAAAAGGATTTTATAACGGCTGTTATAACTCTAAAGAGGGCCTTCGAGTAGTATACTCATCCAGCTCTCCGGGTTACGCATTGCCACCTCATGTCATTCAGTTATTACAATGTTGTGGTTTCATGCTTTCTTGGAATTTGAATCTCAGGAAAGCTGACTTGCCCAAAGTCGTGGAGCTGCAAAATGCTATAGTCTGCAGTCCTGTCCAGTTCTATGGAAAATTTGCATTTCACCCATTTTGGCCACGTGCCAACATGATGACATCTAATGTAACTGCAGTGAATTCTACCCTCTACTGTCCTTTGGTTCTCATCAGAGAGTGTCACTCCGTTATGGCTTCCTTGTCCGCTAGTTTCTCCAGCTCTCTGTGGACTGCTTGAATGAGCAGGAACCTAACAGGAACCTGTAGGGAATTGGGCAGCTAGTCTAAAGCGTCACGTATTCTAGCGTCGCTTTTTTAACGTAGTCTAAAGCTAGTCAGCAATTGAATGGATGGGAGACAAGCTACCGACAGTTTATAGTAGACAGTCTTTTCTTGTCAGGCCAGGCAGAAGATGTAGGTTTTCGTCATTGTAAGGAAGGCATGGGTCTGGAAAGTGGTTAGCTAATCCGTTTCTGAGAAGCAAAAATGAGACTGGCAATGAAAGCAATAAGGCCCCTGGCCTCCCAGCTCAGGGGCTTGACTCTTCATTTGGAGTTTCCCTTGGAGGTAGCTCAGAACCATGGAGAGTGCCCGGGCCTGGGAAGGTTTGTAGGAGACTACTTTCCTTGGAGTTCCAGCTTAATTTTTTTTTTCCTTTTTGCAAAAGTTTGACTTCTCTCAAAAACTTCCTGTTTTGCCCTCTGTTCTCAGGAATTTCATAGGCAGCACGGGGAGGCTAGAGCTGCAGCTAGCAAAAGGTCCCCAGATAATCAGGTTTTAAAAAGCATCACTTCTAGCCAATAGTAGTAGGAATTCCACAGGTTGTTTTGTGTCTGTTGGGGGTGGGGACCTCAAGGAGTTGTGGGTGCTACCTCCTACCCCCAGCCCCCCAGCCCATAGCTTTCTTCTCCTAGGTGAGCCACAGCCACTAACAACCCAGCCTCCTCTTTGGAAGATTCTGAGAAGAAAAAAAATGGCATTTATTTCACAAATCTGATTCCTACAATCCGATTTCAAAATTCTATTTCTTATATAATGTTAACTAATTTTTATTTTCCATTAATTTAGATTACTCAAATTGTAGATCTTTTTCATTTATATTCTATAGCTACAAATTAAGCCTCATTTTCTTAATTAATTCCTACAAAGTTCGTACTTACACAAAAGCCCAGGATGTGTCTTTGGAGAAGGACTTATTTTTCTTTACAAAATTTGCCAACCTCTGCATTTGGTTCTGAGTCAGAGCTACAAAAAAGATTTGACAGGCTCCATGCTGCTAGACCTCAGTACCTACTGTTGGCAGTAGCCATGGCCAATATGCCCGCATTTCCCAAACTGTGGCTCACTGAATGCTGGTTCAACAAAACTCCGAAAGCAAAGGCCTCCAAGGAATAGAAGTTTGGAAACTCTGCCTCACTTTTCTGCCTTTTTTGGAGAATCATAATACTCCATAGCATTATATGTTCTGAATAAAGAAATCCCTTTCACACCCTTCGACCGTGCATTTTCCCAATCCTTTGAGCCTCAGGAAGCCCGCCTCCCCCCCTTTTTTGGTAGTTGTATGCATAATAACTCCCTGAGCCATGATGAGTTCACCAGAATAGCAATGAGGGCAATAATGCATCTAATGCAGAAAATTAGTGAGATTTACATCTCTTAACCTGAGAAGGTGTAATTTTTTGTAATCCTAGCTTCAATGTGACAGCATTGACTTTAGTTAGAAATCGCATTCATGCCTTTTTTAAACAGAGCAAGCATTTTGGAAGTTGGGGAGATACGTTTCTAGCACGTTAGAAAGTGACAGGTATATATAGTGGAGGTTTCTGACTTCTGAGTTTTTCAAGCCATAATTAAAATCTCTGCTATCAATGGACAGTTAGTTCTATTAATATTCTAAGGTAGAGTTCTGTGTGAGGGGTAGAACCTAACCAAGCTCAAATTCCTGGACTAGACTCACACATAATGACCTTGAAGGTGTTAGTTCACATCTTACTTGAAGATATAAAGCTCATACAAATAAAATAAATAAATAAACAAGAGCATTCTATCTGCTATTTTTCCACAGGCAAGAGTAGAATGATTTATTTGGAATTCACTGAGGTGTGGTATTGAATATTGCACCATAGCATTGCCAAGTCCAAGTGCAAGAGCCACAGTACTGCATTTGCAGCTTCAACTTTGAACGCGGTTTTCCAACCCATTTGTTAAGGAGTATTCATTTTCAGAGTCAAATGATGTAGCAAAAAAAAAAAAAAAATTGTTCTCCGTATATACACAGCCTTTTTTTTTTCTTTTGGTCCTTGGGTGAGGAAGACTGATTTCATAATACTGCTCAATTCCTAGAACATTAATCGTTCTTGATTCACATAATGCCCCCCCAATATGCGTGCTCATATGCATATCTTTGTCTCTCTGTGCATAGATATTCTCCTTCATAGTGAGTATAATATATATGAAATAGTATATATAATCCCATATACTTATATAGTAGTGGATTCCATTTTTCATATATATACATCATCTGCATATGTGTTTTTGTGAATATTTATATATATTTTTTATTTTACCCTGTCCTAGGGAACGACTAGAGATGTTTAGTTACATTTCTGTGTTTTAAATTTAATTGAAATGTTTCCTTTCTTTTTACACTTAGTCACCAACCCAATTCACAGTTGTGTACTTTACTTTCACTTTGCTTTTATTTATAAAAGTTCCTTTTTAAATTCAATCTGGTTCTACAAGTATTTAAAACCCATACCTGGGGACGCCTGGGTGGCTCAGTTGGTTAAGCAGCTGCCTTCGGCTCAGGTCATGATCCCAGCGTCCTGGGATCGAGTCCCACATCAGGCTCCTTGCTCGGCGGTGAGCCTGCTTCTCCCTCTGCCTCTGCCTGCCACTCTGTCTGCCTGTGCTCCTTCTCTCTCTCTGACAAATAAATAAATAAAATATTTAAAAATAAATAAATAAAACCCATACCTGGTCCCAGTACACAATCTCTAAAATGGGATGTATTCAAAGATGAAATTTTCCCTCTGTCCATTCCACCTTTTTCTGTCTCTCCCTCAGAGGTAATGTTTTACTTTTTTCTGGTTTGTATTCCATCCTTTGATTACGGATAAACTAAGGCAGATTGATTATAGCAAAAATCGATTCCAGTTGGGCAGTGGCAAACCGGGAGTTGTTAGGAACACTCCAGTGAGGGGCACTGGGCAAAGACTTCTAGACCAAAGGCAGAAGCAAAGTAAAGAAATGATTGATTGGCTGTAGTTCAGAGTCCATGGCTCTTTGTGTTTGATTGTTCTTAGTGTTTTGATTTTATCAACTTCCGGCATTTAAAGGCTTAGATTTCAGTTTGCTCAAGTGGGCCACCTTGGGATTCAAGCCAGGCCGGTCTAATGGCCTCTTTGTTTCATTCATTTAACACCTATCTTCGGTTTTAAAATAAATAATAGCATACTAATCATGTTTTGTTCCACCATGATTTGCACTTTACCTTACATCCTGGAGATCGCTGGCTGGAGAAATACAGAAGCAATCCTTGCTCTGGTTTGCAACTGCAGACAATATTAATGGACATTTGGGTTAGTTCTAGTTTTGTCCTACTACAAAGAGCACACTAACTTTGCGACATTTATCCATATTCCAAAATAATACACCTAGCTTTCTATTTTTACCTACAGCAACCTCCTCCACATGTGATTGCCTTCAAATCATTGCTCCTTACCCAGGACCCCAGGTCTTTTTTCTTTTTTAAAAAAATATTTATCTATTTGTCAGAGAAAGAAGAGCAGGCAGAGGGAGAAGCAGGCTCCCCACCAAGCAGGGAGCCCGATGCGGGACTCGATCTCAAGACTCCAGGATCGTGACCTGAGCCAAAGGCGGATGCTCAACCTACTGAGCCACCAAGTTGTCCCAGAACCACGGGTCTTTACACAAACTCTCTGAAACTGTAGTTGGCACTGAACTCACAGGCCCAAATCCTGTTAAATTAATGACTAAGTCCAAGAAAGCTGGAGTCTTTGCTGTTTCTATTATCTTTCATGAAGAAGCATTTCAGGAGAAACATATATTTCATTTAAGTATTTTAAATAGCTGTGCAACTCGGCATGTAAGGGGTGAAGCCATTTCGAGAATGCCTTCAGGTCAGGTCAGGATCCCTGGATTCTGGGATGGAGCACCACATGGGGCTCCCTGCTGAGTGGAAAGCCTGCTTTTCCCTCTTCCTCTGTCCCTGCTTGTGTTCTCTCTCTGGTTGTGTCTCTCTGTCAAATAAGTAAATAAAATCTTAAAAAAATTTTTTTAAAAACAACTGTGCATTTTTTAAGTGCTGTTAGTTTTGTCTTTTAGACACCGTGAGTTGTCTAGATTTCCCTCCATGTTTGCCTTGACAAAGTTTAGGGCCTAATTTATGACCCACTCAGCAATATATAAAACTACATGACTGTATTTTCCTCCCTTATTAAATGAAATTTTTTAAAAAAATCAGTATTATGGTAAACATAGTTTTTTTAAAATGTCAAGTAATTCTAGGTCTGCGAAGCCCAAGTCTTGCTGCCTAACTCCCATTTTGTATCCTGGCCTTGTCAGTATTCTGGGAGGACATATGCAAATAGACCTTGTTATTGCATTTAAAAGGATGTTTACAAACATCAGTGCCCTTGAAAAATGTATCTGACTTGCAGCTTTCCAATGGCCTATAATGTATATTTCTCTATAGTGATGACATTTTGAGGGGATTCCAGAAAAAAATCATGACCTGACCTTAGATGCTGTGGGGCCGGGGCTTTTATATTGAAAAATATATGTCAGGAACCTCAGAGGCCTTAGTAGCGGGGGAGAAGTAGTTATCTTTGGGGTGTTTTCATTATTATGAATTTGTGCTTTCCTTTGTGTATTTAGACATCAAAGGACATACTAAGAGACATATGTGTTTTAGAATTGGGCAAGTAGTTAACTGGACTTTAAAAAAATGTAACACCTGTGAGAAATATCTGCATGTATATTTATATTTAATGCTATATTTTAACTGGTGTTTATTTTCATATCAAAAATATGATCTAGGAAATTCTGCCCATGTGTAATAGGGTATTTTATATAAATGTTGGTCCCGTACAAACATAATTTCTTTAACCCGCATCTTTGACAAATGAGATAGGCTCTGGAAGTGTATTTTTTGGATTCCTGGAGGACCTAATCTCCAATGCAAGGCCCTGCACTGTTTTCTTTGGGCCCTGCCTTGAAGTGGACTTTGGTGGTTCCTATGCAAAGAAAAGATTAACAAAGGGGTCATTGGTTTTCAAATCATAGCTTTGGCGGGTTAGTAACTCTTGAACTCCATTTGTTGCGGAATGATCTATCACAGTTGCTAATTTAGGAATTGGAATTGGTTTGATGAGCCCTGTAGCTGCCTGGGCTAGTTGCTGTGTCCTGGGGAATCCTGAGGTGTCTAGACAGTTCGAAAGCATAGACCCTGGCTGGGTTTGCCACCAGTGTTGCCAAATATATTTGTCCCAAGAGAAACCAAAAACTCAAGAAATGATGTCTGGAAAAGAGAAAGCCAGAGATTGATTTCAGGTGTCTGTGTCTTGGGGAGGTGGCAGGCTCAGGCCTTAACAGCTGACTTCTCGGCCTGCAAGACAGACACCTGGAGTTGTATAGGAAAGCCTCAGGGCCATCACTGCAGGCAGGGAACAAGTCACAGGTTGGGGTGGAGGGTGTCAGCATGTGTTCAGCCCTTAATCTTGGGCAGGGAAAGGGCTTGTGGGGTGTGGTCATCAATATATTCCATTGATATCAGTGTTTTTCAGATCTGATGGTTGGATTGTTCCTGGTCATTGCAAAACACCGTCTTCAGTGCCTCAAGGAAGTGTGATAAGACATAAGCACAATAAGGGGTGTCTGACTCTTGGTTTCTGCTCGGGTCATGATCTCAAGGTTGTGAGATCGAACCCCACATTGGGGCTCAGCCGGAAGTTGGCTTGGGATTCCTTGTTCCTCTGTCCCTCCTACTCATGCTGTCTCTAACATAAGTAAATATTTTTAAAAGCTGGGGGTACCTAGAGCTTGTAGAAGATGATAAATCAGTATTGGAAACCTTCTATGGATCAAGTTCTGTAATATTCGGTAAACTCACTTAATTTTATCAGCATCTTCTAGATTAGGCATTATTTTGTTTTAAGTTGCATTTTTTTTTTTTTAAGATTTCATTCACTTATTTGACAGAGTGCGCACAGCAGGGGGAGTAGCCGGCAGAGGGAGAGGGAGAAGCACACTCGTGGTTGAGGGGGGAGCCCAATGTGGGGCTCCATCCCAGGACCCTGGGATCATGACCCGAGCCACAGGTAGATGCCTAACTGCCTGAGCCAACCAGGCGCCCCTGGATTAGGCATTATTTCCCCCCTTTTTGGGAATGAGACCAACAGTAGTCTCAAGGAAATGAAGTCAACCCAGGACATATACTTAACATCGTGTCCTTTTTACTCTGTCCTTAGTCTGGAAGATACCAAAAAGCCAGTCTTTTGCCACCACATTGTGTAATTAGAGATGAACAGGATGTCAGACTTTGCATATTCTCCCCCAAAGTCACCAACTAAACCATTCACGAGTGATGATAATGCCTGCCATTTGTACATTCCTTCATGGGTTGCAATTAACCTGTATGCATTTCATTTGCTCTCACAAGGCTGATTGATCATGCAAAACTGTCCTGTGCTCTCCCCTTAAATAAAGTTGAAAGCACATAATCTGGAAGGGAACAGCAATAGGTTCCTGCCTAACAAGTAGTTGATAATAAGAAGGAGAAAAGAAAATGGCCTTCAGACATTTAGAAGACCATCCTTGTTGTTTTGTAAACAGAGCAATAGCAATATGGTTCATCTCTCTCTGCAAGTATAAGGTTATAATGAAAACCAGACATTTTGTGTTTTTAATTCAAGACATCCTCAGGAAGTTATCTGCCTTTAAAATAGAAATTATTTTTTACTAAATGATACGTGTTACAGCATGATACACGCCAACTTTCTTCAATAGGAGATAGCAAATAAAATGCATACAGTTCTTTTCCCTTACACATAAGGCTGAGCAAAAGTAATGTCTTTTGGGAAACAGCAGCCTTAGTTATTAAATGGATTGATTCAAATAAGGACAGCATTAAAATACCCTCCCAAAATGAGAAGAAGTAAGTTCAGGGCATGAGAAGGCTGGGGAGGAAGAAATTTCCTCTACCGTGCAAAGGTTTTTCCAGCTGATCTACGACCAAATTGACATGACAGACTAACTTGAGAAAGTCAAATTTAATTTCATTCATACAGGAGCCCCTCAAATTTGAGAGGTTCAATGACAGAAATGTACAATGAAATATCAGTGCCATCTGGAGCTAAGCAATAGGACAGGAGCCTGGGGCTTCAGCGGGAAGGAGAAGAGGAGCAGGTGTGTGGTAATTCATGTTTGCCCTTCTGTACAGACGGGTCGCTCAGATAGAAGGAATCTCTGATAATCAAAAGACCCCAATTTAGATTTTTCTACGTTTTCAAGGGAGGGGCAGAAGTTTGTGTTTGGCCCACAGGGTCGCAATTGCCTTCAGCTGAAAATATTCCCCATGCCAAAGGGGCACATTTTTTAGAGATTCTTTGAACCTCTTCAGTACTACTTTATAGATTTTATTCTTGAATTTTATATTGGCCTCAGGATTGGAGCCAGGAGGATTTTCAATTTGGAAGCCGACAAAATTTGCCTGTCAGTTATCCAAGATCATTCTAAAGCACAGAAAAGTTATTTGGGCTGCATATCTGATACCCTGCCAGATTTGGGTTGAGAAATGGCTTATTGGTTAACTAACTAAGTAATAAACATACCTTCTAGCATATCAGTAGTATGTTTGAGAAAATAAAAGCAAAAGAGAAATCGTGGTGGAGTGGAAAGAATTACTTATAGAAATGGGTAGGTAAAATGGAAATATTAAGCAAGAATAAGGAGGTTTAGAAAAGTGGCAGAAGACCTTTCCTCTTAGGGCATCATTGCACACCCTGCTGAAACATTCCTATAACTCTTATTGGAGCAAAACTACCTTCCTCAAACAAACATTTAGTTACAGAAACTCATACAGTGTCGGGCACTTGTGACTTGCTTGGTTGAACAATTATTTTAAATTTTAAATTTGGGGAAGAGAAAGCTGATGTGTTCAAATTAGATATTGTTCTCGGAAGAATAAAAACATCTCTTCTATTTTCGGTATGCCCTTCCTGTTTTCAGTGCAGTAAACCCAAGATCTAGCTCAGAGAGAAAATAGAGTTTTCTTTTAGAAATGAATTGCAATTACAGTGCATTCAAATAGATCTTTTATTGAGTTAGGAAGTGACAAAATTTATTAACTAACAATTCACAGGACTTTTTTCAAACTCCACTGATGAAAACACTGATTTAACTCTGACAAGAAAAGAATAGGCAATATATGCCCAGGTGGGAACTGTTCCCCTTTAAATACAAAGGCCTGTGATTTTTGTAATTAATATTTTTCCCTTGTCAAAATCGGTATTCAAATATATGATTGTGTTTTCTTATCCAAAGTTCATTTATTTTAGAGTTGCCAAAACCACATGTAAGACATGCAAGAGGGGTGAAATCTTGTGGACATACAAAGAGAAGCAGCCTGGACTGATGGAGGAAAAGGACAGGCAGCAAGAGGGAACTTAGAAGGAACCAAAATCAACCCACATCTACTAAAAGACCTCAAAGGAGGGATATTGACTAGACACTATTTTGACTTCATAACAGGGACTCTTAATTGTAAGAAAAAATGTAAATAGCCCATGGTTTCTTGAAGAACACAAAAAGGCTATGGTGTAAATTTTCGAAAATCCTACTAAGAATAACAGGGAAATTAAGTTTTGGAACTAACAAAATTCGGTTTCACTAGTGGCAAATATTTAATATGTGAAGTGATTCTCAATACATTTTTGCTGTATTTTTATAAATTTGACATGACAAGTGTCTGGACAGTAATTGGTGTGTATATAGTTTTTGTACCATCCCAGCATCTGAGAGTAGGAGTTCTCCCCAGTGTTTACATCTTCCCTTATCTTTTTTGACAGCTCCACCATTAATTTCTCAGTCAAATGGAAAATGTGAATATTGCTTTTACCTACTTTTACTTTTCATGGCCTTCAGGAAATTTGTAAGTCTATGTGTCTAAAAATCTACAGATATTCTCCTTTTTCAGTTAATTGAAGACCACAGTGATTCAATGTAACATTCATGATTGAAATAATTTTTCACAAAAATATATAAATAGGTTAAAACATATTTTCCTGTTCAATCTCATATTCCCAAGGGTTGTAAATTTCCTGGACTAGAACCTTTGCTACAAGTCATAATAAATTAGAAACTTCACAAATTTTGTGTTGCACCTTGGAGAATGTTCTGTTTCTGTCAAATGAAATCACATATTGTGAACACTCTTATCTATATTTAATTTTCCTCCAGGTTGCTAAATTAGGAATCAATTCACGTCATATTTCAACACAATCGTATTGACATACTTAGCAGTTTATCCTTCCCATTCAAGTCTAGGTTTTATGAAATATTTTCCAAAATATCCTGTCTTCTCAAAAAGCTTTAAATGTGGTTGTCATAGACCTAAATCAACACTATAAAGTAGCGATGCATTACAAGTTGAGAAGATTGGCAGTGTTTTCAGACTTTGACATATCAATCATTATAATTATAGCAGCTAATATTTATCTGTTCCCAGTACCATGTTAATTCCATCCACCTACAGCCCTAAAACATAGTTTTTTGTTAGTCAAGTCTCTTCCGGTTGCAAGTGACAGAAATTCCAACTCAAAGTGCTTTGAGAACAAAGAGGGTTCGGTTCTGGTGACTCATTTCCAGTGGTAGGTCTGGACCCAGGGGCTCCAACAGTGTTACCAGGACTCAGTATCTTTCCTTTCTCCCAACTGAGTTTCCCTCTGTCCTGGCTTCATTTTCAGGCCGATTCTCTGGACCACCACCCTTTTCAGGGATATGTGTTGCAAACTTTGGATCTGGCAGCTAGAGTGTTTCTCTTTCTGAGTCCTACAAAGTATAGGTCTAACAACCTTGATTTCTTTTGTATCCATTCCTGAACCATTAACTGTGGCAGGAAGCATGGGAAGCAGGGCCCAGTCCTCAGGCATGCAATCTGTGTGGTCACACGGGTCCCTGCACTTAGAAGGGTCCCATGCTTGCTCTGATCCTCTACTACATTGAAATTAGTATTAATTTTTTTTGAAAGATTTTATTTATTTATTTGACAGACAGATCACAAGTAGGCAGAGAGGCAGGCAGAGAGAGAGGGGGAAGCAGGCTCCCCGCTGAGCAGAGAGCCCAATGTGGGGCTCGATCCCAGGACCCTGAGATCATGACCTGAGCCAAAGGCAGAGGCTTTAACCCACTGAGCCACCCAGGTGCCCCTGAAATTAGTATTAATTTTTGAACAAGGAGTCCTCTATTTTCATTTTATTTTTTTGAGTAATCTCTATTCCAAATGTGGGGCTCGAACTTATGACCCTGAGATCAAGATTTGTATATTATTCCAACTGAGGCAGACAAGCATCCCGTATTTTCATTTTAAACTGCACAGTCCATTGAGCAGCTGACCCTTGAATTCAGCCCAGGACATGATGGAGTGGGCTCAGCAGGGAGTCTCTTTGTCTCCCCCTCTCTCTGCCCCTCCCCCTGCTTGTGTGTGATTGTGCACTCTCTCTTTCAAATAAATAAATCTTAAAAAATAATAAATAAACCGCATCGCACAACTTATGTCACTGGTCCTGCTGGGATGCAGTTGTTGTCTAGACTACGTCATGTGGCTAGTGCAAGATCCCGATTTTGGGGGTCGCCACAACAAAGACGTGGGTTAAAGGGGTAGCCACTGATTTTTCAGAGGAAAACTTATGAGCAGGAGGAAAATGCCTGGCAAAATCAATTAGCTGCCTACTGAATAAACATTTTTTATCACCATTATTCAAAATTGGATACCTAGTAATGGTGGGCCAAGACTGCCTGCTGTCTAAAACAAACACAAAAATGATGCCATGCTTCTAGTATATATTTTCCTGCTCTGTGTCATGGGAGAAAAGGAGATTTCCAAAGAGAAAAGACAAACGGGCCAAAGTTGATGACGCCATGGACAAATTGTTGAGATGGAAGTACCTTTAGGTGTTTGGAGGAAGAGTAAGTTCAAGCATCTAGTATGAACTTCGTGGAGTTGCTGGACGAGTGAAAGATACGACCGTGGGAGTGGAATGTAGGCTGGAAACCGCCAGCTTGGGCTTGGTTGGTGCTGGGGGGAGCAGAAGAAGCAGACCGTGAACCAGATAGAGGGATTTGCCTGTGACCCTATAGACTAGGCATTCTCAGTGGAGGCTGGTATCACTCCAGCCTGGGCAAAAATTGCTTCTTAGAGACAAAAGCCTTTTATTCTTTTCTTGTATAAAGCACAGATACAAATATAGTACATAAACAATTTAAATAAATCTTTGATGAAATTTCATGTGAGGGCAGGGGTCTATTAGGAAAACTGTCTAAAGAGAAAGTGGCTTCTCAATTTGGGTCTCAGATACTTTTGAAGAATCTGATGACAGTAATGAACTGCTTCTAGATAATACATGCGCAAAATTGTGCATGTTATTTTACAGATTCATACATTCCCCACTAAAGCTATAGGCACCAGGTTGGTTTCCGGTGACAACAATGAACTTGAACTCATGGAGCAAAACAGTGACTCTTCCCTGGCTCTTGGAGCATTCTACTGCAGCTCATTTTGTGAGCCAGAGGAAATGGTTATTTTGAAGATTAACCTTGATGTGATAAACACTAATGATAGGAAGTAAAAAGAAAATATGGCACATTATATTTGAAAGGAATAAAAAAATGAAGATAGCTGTGGCTCTGTGAATATCTCTCCATCTCTCTTTTTTTAATGTTCACAGAAGTTACCTTTTATTTATTTTTATTATTTTAATAAAAGATAGTCAAAATTAATAGCATTCTTTTTTAAAGAAGCAAATGTTTATATATATGTATTTTTTTAAGATTTTATTTATTTATTTGAGAGAGAGAGAGAGAGCACAAGCTGGCAGAGAGGCAGAGGGAGAGAGAGAAAGGCAGACTCCCCGCTGAGCAGGGAACCCAGTGGGATCAAGAGCCGAGCCACAGTCAGACGCTTAACCAACTGAGCCACTCAGGTGCCCCATCTCTCTCTCTTTCTCTCTCTTTTTAAAGAATTTATTTATCTGAGAGAGAGAGAGAGAGAGAAAGAGAGAGAGAGCACATTTGCACACGAGCGAGGGGAGAGACAGAGGGGGAGGGAGAAGCAGACTCCCCACAGCTCGATCCCAAGACCCTGAGATCATGAGCTGAGCTGAAGTCAGATGCTTAACCCACTGAGCCACCCAGGCGCCCCTGAATATCTCTTTAAAAGAAGAAAAGTTGGGGCGCCTGGGTGGCTCAGTGGGTTAAGCCTCTGCCTTCGGCTCGGGTCATGATCCCAGGGTCGTGGGATCGAGCCCCGCATCGGGCTCTCTGCTCTGCGGACAGCCTGCTTCCTCCTCTCTCTCTGCCTCTCTGCCTACTTGTGATTTCTGTCTATCAAATAAATAAATAAATAAATAAATAAATAAATAAATAAATAAAAAAGAAGAAAAGTTCTCGTGGCTAGATGAAAATGAGGTATTATGCAACCATCAAGCCAAAAGGGTGAGTCCATGGCCCTAATTGTAGTAGGTATGTTGAAACTGGAAAGATAATTTTTTGTCCGTTGGACATCAGCCAACCCAAGTCACACACCCATCCTGCGTACAGTTACGCGTGCTACCTCAGACTAGTTCAGGCTCTTTAAGCAGAACAAATTTGTTCAAGGAATTCTACTTCATTTTTCATTGGTTTAATATACACGATTTGGGTTTAAAAAACCATCTCGGGCTTATACACCTATGTGTGTATGGGGTGAGCTATTACCCAGAAAGGTCTGACAATAAATGATAATCCTTCTATAACTTGAAAGTATTATTTTGTTAAGGTTCTGTCTTCTTTGGGAGATTGCCTCTTACTGTTTTACGAAGAGCTGCCCAACTCAAATGATCTCATCAAACTTGTGACCGTCGCGTACTCCGCCAGCCAGGAAAGAAGCCCACGTTGCCGCTTCCCAGTACCGGCCCTAGCAATCCCTCTCTAGCTCCATTCCCTTCATGTGGACAATTAGGAAAATACTCGCGGTCTGTCTACCTCACAGACCTCTTTCTCCATCTCTGTGGAACTCAGTGTGAAGTGCTCTCATCTCCTCAGGAGGAAAAAACGTGCAAAGGAAGTACAAAGTGTTAGGGTTAATTCTTTTATTCTTTTTCAATGGGGTTAGTTGAAAGATGAAACAAAGTGAAGACAGCAAATTGAGTTGAAAATTCCCATAAACACACCCTCTGTGAGTTGCCCTTGCATGCTGAGACCCGGAGTGAAAAACCACTGAAAGAGCAGACTTGGCGAAAATGTGTCGCGAGGCGTGTCTGGGCAGAAGGAAATCGTGGCCTGCCCTTTCTGTTCGCATGCACTGAAGTAAAGACATTTTTCCCAGGTGAAGCCTTGGAGCTTAGATGTGTGGGGTTTCTCATCATGGGTGATACTCAAAATACCTTAGCAGCGTTTATAGAATGGACACAGAGAAGTGAGGGGAGATCCCTGTCAACAGGGACATCTTAGCGCCAGACGGGGGGTGCCTGTGGAAACACATCCCGGTTTCCTGGGGGTGTTTGTGCTCCTTGTTGAGTCTGAAACAGCGAAGTGTCTAAAATGTTATTCTCGGACTAACAAATCGGCCTGTCACCATTATATGTTTATACGCACACGCACACGCACCCAGAGCCCTAGTTCTCAGAGGGCAACTCAGTAAATGCTTCCAGCCGTGGGTCGAAGCCTGCCAACACAGGAGAAGAATTCCAGAGTGATGAACCCCAGAGCTAATGTAGGAACTGCGGACGCCTCTCTCCGTTCTCCCGTCTAGAGAGAGAGGAGTTCATTGCTCTGATACGTAGACAGGTCCCCGCGGGGAGAGGAGGCAGCCGGCCGCACTTGACCACTGTGGAGTGGAAGCACAGGGCCCCAGGCCTACTGGGGACTTTGTCATTAGGGAGGCCTCGGTCCTTCCATCCTTCAGGTTGCTCTTCAGTTCTCCTTTAAACCAGGTGCCGTTGCTGTTTGCCTAGTAAGCCTCGACCATCCCGGAACATGAAAGTACTTACGGAGCATTAGGTAGTGATGTACTTGAACTGCGCGCGCAGAAATCCCAGGGAACTTGACTTCCCGCTCCCGGAGATTCCGCTAAATGACTTCCAGACTGGAATAGGTGTGCGGATTAACGCGGTTACAGAACCTGAGTGTAACTGGGTAAATTTTGTAACCCAAATGGCACAGGTTTCTATTTTATGGTAAAATCCTAACAAAAGATAAAACATGCCTTGATTGACTTTACTCCATCTGTCGAAATGAAATTCTTCTGTGTTACTGCGTGAAGGTGATTTTTTTTTTTTAACATAGATGAGGCTGGTGGGGTCCAGAGCCGACGACCAAGGAAGAATTCTTGAAATGTCTTTGGTGCAAAACAGTAGTTTTATTAAAGCGCGGGGACAGGACCAGTGGGCAGAAGGAGCTCACTACTGGGCTTGTGAGGGGGTGACTGATTCTATACGTGGGAGTTGGAGGCTAGGAAAACGGAGTTTTTCAAAAGAATTATTGTATGCTAAAGAATTTTCAAAAAATTGTTTTAAAAAATTTTTGTGTGCTACAAGATATTGGAGGCCTTGCCATTGTCAAGTTAAAGCTGTTTTTCCCTCTAGTAAAGCATTCAGGGTAAGATACTTGGGAGTTTCCTTTTGGGAGTTAGGTTATTGATAGGAATGCTTTTTTTCTTGTAAATTACTAAGACATTTGTAAACTGAGGGAGACTCCTATCTTGCTAGACTGTGATCTCTGTTAGTTTAACCATTTGGTTTTTTTCCTTCCCTTATCTTTAGGGGAGCCAGGAGTTCCTGAGGAATGTCTCCCATATCCCACCTTGGAGTTGGGGGGCATGGGGGGCACTTAGGGATGTCAGCTTGCTTTCTGCTCCCTCAACAAAGACACTATTTAATTTTAAGTGCTACTGCTATATATAAATGCAATGATTTCCCCCAACATGGGTCTTGTCCAAACCTGCAGTTTCACAGTTTAATATTTAATTTTACTAAGCAGGTACTTAGTATGGTGAGTGAATTTTATATACAATAAGCCATCATTGGAATCAATAAGCATGATCAAGATAGGTTAAGGCATGTGACTCTTATGAGGGCCTGCATCAACTGTAAGAATTATACAATTTTCCGGTAAAAGGAAGCAGGGCTCCTTTGGAGAAATGGTGATTTGGGGACCCGAAATGGGAAAATGCAAGTTGAGCCTACAGCATCTTGTGCTGGAAGGTTCGGAAACATTTAAAAAAAAAATAAATGAAGCCAAATCAGAGGAACACAGGAGCGGACCTGCAGGGCACCCAAGGGCCAAACCTGGAGAATTTCAGCGACAAAATAATAGTGTAGTATTACCTTGCCACCCAAGGTAAACATAAATAGACATGAACAAACATAGACATAAATAGAGCCCTTACTGAAATAAATGAACAATTCAAGAAATAAATTAATGAGAAAAGAGACAAATCTCCCTTACAAAGGAATGCCGATTAATTTCTGTGACTCCCCTCCCCAAGAGGTGGAGCTTAGCCCCCTCCCCCCACCCCCTTTACTGGCATATACTCTGCAAGTTGAGACTTGCTGCCAAAGAGTTGAACAAGAGGAAGAAAAAGCAAACCTTGGCAAGCACTACTAAACCAGGTGATCAAGGTTAGTATCAGCAGCCATAAGTCCAGTCGAGAGCAGGTACCGCTGACATAATGTAATAAGAAAAGCATATCACCACAGTGATGTTCTTTCCAAAAATCCATAACCTAGTCTAATCATGAAACAAAATGACAGACCAACCCGATTCTTGAGACACTCGATCAAATACCAGACCAGTACTCCTCAAGACTGTCAAGGTCATGAAAAATAAGGAAGGACTGAGGGGCTGTCACACAGCAGAGGAGACTAAAAGAGATGTGACAGCCGAACATAATGGAGTACCCCAAAATGCATCCCCAGGAACAGAAAGAGAGCAGTAATGGGAAAACTTGAGAAATCCAAATAAAGCCCAGGGTTTGGTTAATAGGAACATACCACTGTAGGTTTCTTAGCTGTGAAATGGGGGAAATAGTGAGGGGGTAAAATGGAACTCTCTGGGTTATCTTTGTAACTTTTCTCCAAATCTAAAATGTTTCCGAAGTACAAAATGTCTTGAAATGATGGAGTGAAACTTTAACCCATGAATCTGAAACACAGTCTTCTTGATCATACCAGTCATTCCTGAGGAAGGCCGTTGAGCCATTGCAGACAATGATAATGGTGTACGAACCAGGGGGTCCGGGAAATAGGGTCAAAGTCAAGCAGTCATGAAGGCCTAAGAGCTGAGCACCTACAAGCCAGGGACTGAAATCTGTCTCCTGTGTCTCGATCCAGAGTTTTACACAGCATGTCAGCTAGCAAGAGAATCAGAATAGAATTCCGTAGGTGATAATGAGACTACAACGGGGCCTTGAAAACTCCAGGAAATGCAATGTGGCCAAGTGCGCATAGGATTTGTATCAGGCATCAGGCCCTCCAAGATGGCGGTCAGCTTTGCGCCTTTGCTTGACTTCGGCCGCTCCCAATCTCCTGCAAACCCTAGAGAAGACTCCTGTTTTTCAAATAATTCTAAAATTCTTGACACCAGGCCTTTTGTTTTCTATATATGCTTTCTAATCTTACCACAGTAACTCCCTCCTGAATACTCAAAATTCACATGCTTATTTTGTTCTTACAAAAAGAATTCACTTCAAAAAAAAAATCACAAGCAACTCAATATCATAATATGTACATGTGTATGTATATATGTATGTATTGTTTGATTGTGTGATTGTTTTCATCAAGACAAAAGAAATAAAATGAAGGAAAAAATCCCTTTTCCCCATGGAATTTTAAGACAGCCAAAAAAGCGCAGTTGTAAGACAAACTGTCTTAAATTTCTAAAATTTGAAGGAGTAAGAATGAGTAAGAAATCACTTAATCTAACATCTTTATTTCACCTTTCTCTTGAGGTGGGAGGGTGGGATTGTTTCCACAGCAGATCACATTAATAACTGCTCACTGTTCTTTGAATTTAGGAATTGACTCTTTTGTTTGAGAAGTATTAAGTATTTGGGAATCATTTAGAAAATGGCAGAAACTTTTCCCCCGGATCACACCCTAAACCTGCGTTCTCACTTAGCTCTCCGTAGTGAGAAAGCCACCTTTCTTTTCTCTTTTGCGATATAAACATCCTTCATTATAATCTTGGCTCGAACCCAAAGTTTACTCACAGAAAATAGGAATTGATGCTGATTTCCTTCCTTTCATTTCAGTATATTCTTCCCACAGAGATAGGTAAGCCAAGCCATCAGACATTTTCCTCTTTGTCCTAGATCTAAAAGGAAACAATTTTTTTCTTCTTCACTAAATTCTCCCTCAGCTAGCTCTGTCACCCACAGA
>RCUC01038319.1:0-19216 GCA_003697995.1 Taxidea taxus jeffersonii | reverse complement strand
CAAAACTGGGGAGAAGTAACTCATTTTGCAAACCTCGCTACCTTGCATTAAAGAGGGAAACGTATCAAGCCGCATTTCCGACGTCAGTCACCGACAGGCACCTATTTCCGCGCAGCTGGTCTCTGGGCTTTTAAGCTGCTGCAAGTGGAAAAGTTTTAACTGTAGTAAGAAAGCCAACTGCACTGGAAGCGCTTGAGAGCCTGGCGTGAGAGCAAGTGCACCCTCACATTGCCAGGCGCTTTGGTGCGACAGGGCATGCTGTCTGCTGTCCTCAGCAGAGACCGGTTCCCAGGAGCACTTGCTGGCCACGTTCCACAGGGCCTTAGTGGCAGCAGAAAGTCTCAGTTTTCACGGGAAGGGGCCCTGGCTGGTTGGGACCTCCTGGAATCTCTGAGCCACCAATCTGTCTTCTGCACTACTCACGCCTTTTTTCTGTACCACCCCCGCCCCCGCCGGCTTCATCCAGAAGATTAACATGCGCTGAAATCCACATTAAGATGACTGCTCATTCAGTCCTGCAGCAAAGAGGACAAGATCTTCAGTTAAACCCTTGCACTCAGGTAGCTTGCAGAGAGGAAGGAAAAAAACAAAAACAAAAACAAAACCCAGCAACCAGAGTTTACCCTCTGACCACGGCTTGTGGACCCAAAGACCCCCAAGTTTCCCTTGACAGTGGTCTTCTGTGATTTGGTGAAGCCCCTCCCTGTGTGTGAAAGACAGATCACCATCGTCTCCCGATCTTCATCCTCACTTTGCCAGGGCAGGGTATCCCGAAAAATCCCTTTTTTCCCCTGATGTAAGAGTGCAAGAGAGTCTACTTTGGCTCAAGGCAGGGAGACTAATGCGTACAGAGAGGCCCTTCTGATTTAGTGAGTCATTCATACCCTCAGTGCATCAACTTCTTTCCCAGGCGGAATTTTAATCAGAGGTGAATCTTATTCACAGGCAAAGTCATCCCGTTTTTTCCTCCGCGCACCCACCTGCTGAGAAGTGCTTAGGATCTTCTCTCTGCTCAGCTCCTGGGGTTCCTCTAATCAGAGACAGACAGCTGAGGGGTTTGCAATCATCACTTTTATTGGTATTAATATATCAGAATGTTCTGGAAATGTCAGGTTCTTCTGCCTCGTGGGTGCTAAGCTGACAGCAGTGAAGGCACCCAGCCCACCTCAAAACGCTGAAGGGGGTGGGGCTTGATTAACAGCAGTCAGACGAGTAACGAGACTCGTCCCCGGACACCGAAGTCCACCCTTGCTGCAGAGGCCACGTCCCTGGATGGACGGCCTGTCCTCAGAGAGACGCTGGGACCTCTGTGCATTTGAAATGTAAAATGCAAGCAATCCCTGACTTCCTAGGCTGTGGCGATTCCTGGGGAATGTGCAGAGCTGACAGGTTATTTATCAAAGTGTGGGGCCTGGGTTTGGTTCCAATCAGGAACCAAAATACAGGGTTTGTGCTTGTTTCAGCAGTCCCCAGATAACATGGTCACGGTCCACTGGAGCCAGAAAGGACTCTGAAGATGAACTTGTCCCAGACCTTCATTTGACAGATGAGCTTCTGGGTTTGCTCAAGTTCACGCAGCAAAACGAGGGGCAGAGCTGAAATAGGACCCTGATCTTCATGGCTTCGGGCCGAGGGGCCCTTCCGCATCTCCTCCTGCCAGCACGTTCCCGGAGATAAACCTTAGGGCACCTGGCAGGTCACATCAGCAGGGTGTTTGGTTTTCTGTTTTGGAAAATTCGGGGAGCAAGTCACGAAGCCTGAAAGGAGTATATTGGGAGCAGGAAAGGAGTATATTGGGAGAGTACTGGTAGGCCTCAAAATTCACAGGCCAGAGAAGCAGGCTGACCGAGAGGACAGACACTAAGCCTAGTTCCGGGGGCACCGGATTTCAGGCTATGGCTAGCAGGGGAGGCTGCTGGGAGGAAGGGATCCTTTTTCCTGCTCACTCATAACTCCACTCAAGGGAGACCTCGATCCCTGGCGAGCTCACTGATATTCCAAGCTAAACAAATCCTGGTCGGGGCCGTCCAGCTAAAGCCTTCCATGGATCAGAGACCCTGGAGATGGGGGTCCGGGTGGCCCAGCTTGGACGATCTGACCTGTTAGGTATGGAGGCTGCCTAGTGAGAACCAGCTCGCGTCCTGTATGCAGACATCATTGGTGTTCATCGACACTTCCTGATCTCCTTTCCCGTGGCCTGGGAGTTAGACGTGACCCCCTGGCTCGATTCAGTTATGAAATGAGCATAAGTGCTGTGGGTCGCTTCCAGAAGGGAAGCATTTAAGAGCTGGTGTGTGACTTTGCCTGTCCTCCCCTCACCACGTCCAAGCCTTGGGCCTCATGTCAACACGGTGGCATCAGAAGCTAATGGAGCCTCTGCCACCTATGGTCGTCAGCAGGGTCTTCGGGGGTTGTCACAATAGCATATCCTAGACTCTCAAAAGCAGGGCACCCACTGACAAAATGCCCTCTGGGGTGTGGACGTGAAGGGCAGGCAGGGATGTGAAACAGCCCAGCACATGACGAGAAATCTGTCTTGTGAGGTGAAGCATCATAATAACTACGACAAAAACGCAGGGGTAGCCTCTCCGCTACTCCGGTCCTGTTCCGATGAGCATCTTCCTGATCCCACCCCATCAGTCTGACACGCACAGAGTCACAGGACCATTCTGGGCTAGAAAGCCACGTGTCTAGGATGGCAGGCATGAAATACCTCCGTTAGCAGCCTATTTTTTTGTTTTATTGCTTTGTTTGGTTTTGTTCTGGGCTTTGTTTTCTGTTTTGTTTTAACCAACAGGTGTTGACTCAGTGAAGGGCTCCATGGTGGGTTTGTGTAAGAGACATATGCCCATCCCCACACACATGATTTTATCTCAAGGAGGTTCTCTCTGACCAGAAAAGCTGCTTTGATGCTTTGGGAACATGAAAACGAAAGATCGTAGAGAAGTCAGAAGATTAGGTGTGCGGAAATGAGACACAGAGGAGCATGCAAATACACAAGTGGAAGTGTCTGGATTCCCTAAAGAAGATTGATACAGATCCAACCTGTATCATCTATATATCTATATATCTATATAGGTATAGATACATGAATTAATTAGATTCATGAATAGCGAACTATTGGACTCACTGAATCAATGAGTAATGAATTACTGTTTAATGAATTAGAACTCATTGGTTCATCAAGGGCTCTCCCAGTTACTACATAGACTTTATACATTTGGTTAAAACCCCGTGCTTTACCACCTGTCAGAAGGCTCAGTTCATTCCCTGGGAGGTGGGCTGGGGCAGACACACGGGACTCGGCATCGTTCGGCTCAGGCGGGCGGGACCGACCATGGGACAAGCCCCTGTCTTGGTTCCTTTTCAGAATGCGGAACGAGAAAGCCGTGTTCCTGCTGGCCTTTCCCTGTTTCTTGAGGATGGGTTACGGAGAGCAAGTCGGGCACAGGGGAGACAGTTTTGAATAAAATGCAGCCACGTTAGGCATCATTATATTTGTTTCTGAAACAGGCCTCCTTGTACCCTAAAACTGATAACTTTGAACATTAAGCAAAGTGATTTTTATTTTCCATTCTGGGCCGACTTCCCGGGTCACCTTTAGGTTTGGTCTTCCTCCAGGATCCTCAGAAACCTTTTCGAAGTGAACTTTCTGATTTATGCTCTGTCTCCCATTTGGCGCTGGTGCCCCTGTTCTCGACCAAACTCTGTGCTGTGTGGTGGGGTCTCAGTAGGAAGAGAGATAACTCCACAGGGAAACAAAGTGATTTCTAAAGAAATTGGATGATGTAAGTCTAGGAGAAGAGTCCAGTTTGCAACGCCGAAGCTCAGATTTTTGGGAGACTGGGGCCCCAAATGGGGTAGCTTTGGCTGGAGGTTGGGGTGGGGAAAAGGAGTCCGCAGGTGCGAGAGGGAAGAGGATTTAATCTGAGTTTGGTGGGACATGAGAAGGTGGGACATGAGAAGCCAAGAGAAGCCGTGTGTCTGAAGGATCGGGGACCAAGTGAAAGTGATGAGGAGAGTAATCCGAAGCCTAGACCCACGACCCCACAGTAAGCTGTAAAGGAGACATTTCTGGTTCAGACGGCCAGGATTTTTACAACATGCGCATGCACACACAGCTTTCGTGAATCTTTTATCTCGGAGACGGGATATCATCAGATCTCACACTGTGCATACGAACTGGGCACAGGACAGATCGTCTTAGAGACCGGTAGAGGAGCTCGGGCTGGACGTTGTGCCCGGGCAGATAAGTGCTTACTGTAGGGTAGCCGGTCCTCTTCTTCTAAAGCCACTCGGCACTCGGTGAGACCTGGCGAAACTAGGTCTGGTCACTGTCCAGGAGCAAACTGAGGCCTCGAAGTGGAGTGGTTTGCCCCAGGGTCACACAGTAGACCTGAAATGGGAGTCCGGGTCTTTCTTGGCATCCCAGCCCAGTTCTTACTCCCCGTTCATCATTTGCTGCTGTGGAAGCCCCGCGTGGTGTTCTTCGCAGCTCATGCACGGAGAATTACTGGCCTTTGCAAGCGAGCGCACGGAAGGCTGCCCCTCACACTGGGCCCCGGTTGGTCATCCAGGCTGGCCGCATGGAATGCGTGATAATGGCTTCACAGGGAGGGAGAGGCCGTGTTCCCTGGACCTTCGCTACGAGATGCATCGAGCCTTCGTTGTTGTTTTTTTTTTTAACCTCATTTCTGTTTAAAAATAAATTGATTTAGCAATTTGCACAGTGCCTCCCTGGACCATACTTTATGAAGTGGAACAATCACTTAAATGTTCAATTATCCTAAGCAGAAAAGGCCAGAGGAAGCCTGCCTGCAAACCACAGCCACACCAGGGCTCCCTCTCCACCAGCAGCCGGGTCTGGCCCGGGGTGAAAACACCCTGTGAGAGGCAGGACCGCCCCTGCCTAAGCAGGACCCAGTGGTGGGCCCTCCACTTCCATCACCAGAACCACGCCAGGACCCCTCCCCATCCCAGATGCACAAAGGCCAGTCCTGGAACAGACCTGCAGGCCTCAAGACACATACACAGCCATTTCCTTGTGCAAAAAGAGACACTGTTACCTGTTGGCCGCCTGAGGCACCCAGCCGTCATCTGGGTCAGTCTCCCCTCCCTGCTTTCTGGTTTACTGGGCAAATCAGCATCTGCACCTAACACTGTCTGACTCCTACTTATTTCCTATGTCATCACGCTCAGGAATCGCATTATTTTGTCTGTTTGCCCATTTGTGTGTGTGTGTGTTCATCTTGTTTCCAAGGATGCCCCATGGGCTCCTTGGTGCTCAGTGCACCTGTCTTATCTCCATCGTGCTCCCAGCATGGACGCGGTGCCCCATCTCTAAGCCCTGCTCCGTGTCATTGTCAAGTCAGTGAATCACTCTTCCATTGTGCTTTAACAGATCATCACGGGCTGTCCTCCCGGATCTGGGCCAGCATTTCCGTTCTTTTCTTTGTTCATTGTGCTAAGAACACTTCACTTGAGATTGGTACCCTTAACACATCTTTAAGCGTACGGCACTGTTGTTGACATTAGCCACAGCGTTGTGCGGCGGAGCTCTCGGGAGCTCCTGGAGCTCACCTTGCTCGACTGAGTCTCTGTCCCACTGCTCTTCTCCTGACCTTCACCGGCGCCTGCTGTCCTGGGCTTGGGAACTCCATCGAGACTTGGGAACTCCATCGAGACTTCTGAATTCCTCCCCGAATTCTGCACCCCTTAACAGCCCCCCACACATTCCAAGTCTCTGGATCAGCGTCTGAGCTCTCCCCCTCACTGCCGGCTGGCTCCAGGCCCCGGAAATACATCGTCTACATCTGAACGGCTCTTTCCAAAGCCTGGAAAGCGGAAAGTTATGCTTACCTGCTGCCAGACTCCCCAGCGTAAAGTGTTTATGTTAACGAGCCACAGAACGTGCCAGAGCGTTTGCAGCAAGGACGCGGCCCCCCCAGCAGTGGGAGAGAGTGCCCACCTCGCAGCATCGTACAGTAGATCTTTTTTTTTTTTTTTAAAGTTCTGCCCATTGGAAAATTTGTTAGAAGTTTCTCATTTGAATTTGCCATTTTTAAAGATAACCACAGATCTTTGCTTTTTCTTTTCTGTGACCTTAACAGTGTTACTTATTGATCTATAAAAAGCAACTGTTTTACTTATTGATCTAGAAGACTCGGGTACTCAGGACGTTAAATGTTTGTCACAGTCACGGGAAATATAAGTTTCCTTTTCTGCTCTAGTTTTTCTTCTCTTGTCTCTGACATGGTAGATTTTTACAGATGTAAAGTTGACAAGTCTAGAAATGATTTCTTTGTGTTGCTTTTCTGATTTTTAAAAAGCCGTTCCCCTCTAGTGCTCAGTTAAAGAGCTAACCTCTCCTTCTCCTTTTTATGGTTTTTCATTTGATTTGGTGAGAAACATGAAATTCTGCAGTCCTTCTAGGACTCTGCTTCATTTACATGATGAGGATTTCGCTTGATTTGTTTTTCCCCTGGAGAATCAAATATCCTAATGGGTCTTTCTCTGTCTAGACAGATCCTATGCCATGGACCCATACATTGATTACTTTACCATTGCCATATCGTGTCAGTTACTCTGAACCATATTACACGCATTATATCTGGAGATGCCGTCCTCCCGACATTATTCTTCCAGTCTATTTTGCACATGAACTTTAAAACGTTCTTTCTAATTCCAAAATAAATATCATTGGGGTGTTTATTACATTACTTTAAGGACTGACACCTTTAAGATATAGGCTCTTGCCACTCAGAAGTGTGGAATGGTTCTCTAAATATTTGTTTTCCCTTTACAAATTTCAGTACGGATTTCTCACTGTTTTCCATCAAAGTCCCATACGTTTCTTGTTAGCATTATTCCTTGACATTTTATGAAAAGTTGGGGGGAGAAGGGAGGGACAAGCGAGAGAAGAAATGTGCGTGTGTGTTGGAAGTAGAATTTTTTTTCCCTTATGTTTTAGTATTGGCTGTGGATAAGCCATTGGATTTTGCTGAATGTTACTAATCCAGCTGAACCAGCGTCTCTTAATTTTGTGGCTATCTATGATTAGACAGAGTTCAATAATTATAATTTGGTCTCCTCATTTCTAATAGTCATCCCCTACTTCTAGAATAAAATTCTAGACAAATAACCCCTTCCCCATCCCCACCGTGCCGTCATATTCCATCATCTTCTTGCTAACTGCTTGCCGCACATGATTTCTTCACGGGTAACTTGTCAGCCGTCAGTTGCTTCTCTGAGCATAATCTCATTTTTTCTCTGGATGCTTTGGGGAGTTTGCTTTGTCTTTGCACTTTGCTGTTTAACCCTTGACCAGTCTAGCTGTGGATTTCTTTCCATGTGTCTTCCTTGGACTTGGCTGGACTTCCTCAGACCATGGATTGCCTATCTCAGCTCATCTGCTGCCTGTGCCCGGTTCTCTCCTCTCCTTCTGGAACTCTGGAATTAACCTTCTGCCAGATCTTCTCACTCTGTGTGTCATGGGCTCTCCCCCCTCTACTGGCTTCATTCACAATATCTCTTCTCACTGTATTTCAGTTCATCTACCCTCTCCTCAGCTGTGTCTAATCTGCTCTAACTGAGCTCTAACCCAGTTCTTCACTTCGGGTCTGTTTTTTAGTTCTATTCTCTCTCTCTCTCTTTCTTTCTTTCTTTCTTTTTTTTTCTTAATTTGCAGCATCTGTGTTATTTTTATAGTTTCCAATTCATTGCCAAAGTTGTCACGCGTGGTTTATTTCACCACGAGCATTGTAAACCCCGTTGTTTTGCAGTCTGTGTCTGTAACCTCAGTATTGAAGTCCCTGCTGGTCTGTTTCTGTTCTTGGTCGTTCCTGCTGGTTCTGGCTCACAGCATGTTGTCTCTCCACGTGCCACATGATTTTCTGTTGTTTGCTGGACACTGGAACCGAACACGACATCTAGTGTTGAGGTCTGGGATGATGTTCTCTTTCTCTAGCCCCTCTTTTTATTTTCCAGAATATAGTCTTCTTGCCTCCCGTGGATACTGAACCAATGCTCAATTTCCATCCATTGGTTTTCTTTAGGAAATAAATTTCAAAGTTATATACTTAGTCTGAATGCTCACAGTTATGTTCCTTTTACCTCGTGGTAGGGTCATCTTCCACAGATTCAAGGTAGGATTTTTCTTTCTTTCTTTCTCTCTCTTTCTTTCCTTCTTTCTTTTTAAAGATTTATTTATTTATTTGACAGACAGAGATCACAAGTAGGCAGAGAGGCAGGCAGAGAGAGAGGAGGAAGCAGGCTCCTGCTGAGCAGAGAGCCCGATGTGCGGCTCCATCCCAGGACCCTGAGATCATGACCTGAGCCGAAGGCAGAGGCTTTAACCCACTGAGCAACCCAGGCACCCCAAGGTAGGATTTTTCTATCTGAGCTTTTTGCCATTGTACAGGAAGAAGTGTATGCGGTGGAGGTGTTTACAATGGACGGCTCAGGTGGCAAATCCCTGGTTCTGCTCCTTGGACCTCTGGGCACTGGCACAACATTCTGGTATCTCCATGTCTGAAGGATGCATTCAATTCCAGAGCTGCTTGCAAATCTCCAGGGTTTTGTTTATGTTTTGTTTTGTTTAAGCAGATCTTCAGCCACTAAGGTTCTATAAGACAGAGATGGATAGGGTCTACTCATGGCCTTAGTTACTGGTTCCCGGAAGCATGGGGAAGGTCTAAGACAGGAACCCAGCCCGGCCCGTTCTGTTCTCCTCTCAGGCACACGTGCTCTGCGGGTGATAACTCTGCTCTCAGGAAAAGGGCCAGTCCTCTTCTGCTTGGAAACAGTGTTACCTGGGGGTTGCAGGCTCTGCATGGACAGAGGAAGAGGCTAAGGGAGGGAGTAACAGAGCTGGGGAGCTAACAGCTCTCCCTACCCACCCGGAGCCCAAAACAGAAGTGTTTGCCCAGCTGTTCTTTTGGTTCAGTCTGTGGTCCTCAGGGTCTGAGGGCTGGGCTGAGGGTTTTCCAAAGCCTTTTTCCTCCTTCCTTGAGTGCTTGAAAGGAGGAGGCTTAGTGGACCTACACAACACATCCCATTATGCTTGTTAATCCAGTACCACGGGCCTTCAGTTGTGAATTCCTTTGAGTTTCTGGTCCCAGTTTATTATGATTTTTTTGTTTTGTTTTGTTTTTGTTTTTTGGTTCTTTCACAAGTATTTTAGTGAGAATTTGGGAACTGTTGCATCAGGACTGGTAAGGACTGATCCCATCTGAACCAGCTCAGCTATTTTTTTTGGAAACCCAATCTTTTATTCAACATTAGGAAGTGCTGAGCTTGCAAGAGAGAAACTAATTCTCTGGGGACATGCAGAATTAATAAAAAGAGATGATAGTTGGTGACACATCAGCCCTCACTTACCAAGTTTATAGAGTCACAGATTTTCTAATATCCATATTATCTACGAAGTTCACTTACAAGGAAGTAGGACGTTACCAATCAAGTCACGTCCTTTCTTGCATCTGGGCGATGATTCCCAGCGAACAGGCGGTTAAAAAAATATCTAAGCATATATTATTGAAATTGAAAGACATGGTATATGTTATTTTCATAATAATCGGTGCCATTTCGTAGAATTCAGTTGACTTCTGAGACACAGCAGGCGTTCTATAGGCCTTTTCCTCCTACTGCAGACAGCTTATAGAGATCATTATTTTCAGGAAATAAACATTTTAAGGTAGTTCTTGGGCCAGCATGGTTCCAAGCTTAATAACAATCGGAATTTGTAGCATCCGTCCAGAAGTTTGGAATCTCTGTTAACAATGTTGTGGAAACCACTCACATACAGCTTCGTCCTTGGCTGGAATGGTTCTGGCCTTGTTGTTTGTCCGGACCCAACCCCGGCCTCGGTGGGAGAGCTTCCAGAAGGCCTGATCCTTCTTTTCAGGTCTATTAAGGTAATTGTGTTCCCTTTCATGTTGTTGTGTTATTTGACCACATCTCCTAGAGGCTGTTCTGGTGGCCACACGGCATGAGTGTAATATTTATATCAGAATTCAGTCCCCGTGAGAGAAAACTGGATTTTCACTGCAGCTTGAGGAGAATTCAGCATGCCAAAGACGATGCCTGGGAAGGGTTCCCGTGAAGCCCAGAAACAAAACCGGTCATTCGTCAAGTGAATAAAAAGTCAGGATCATCACAGCTATTTGACGTTCTGAAAGTTCTAGACGATTCAAAGTAAAAATAAGGGGAACAATTAAAATGAGATAAAATGGTCAAGACAATCACTAGAAGTAACACTAGAATTAAAATGAGAACCGGCAAGTAGCCAAGTATCAAAGCTAGGGGCGCCTGGGTGGCTCAGTTGGTTGGGCAACTGCCTTTGGCTCAGGTCATGATCCCGGGGTCCCGGGATCGAGTCCCACATCAGGCTCCCAGCTCCATGGGGAGTCTGCTTCTCCCTCTGACCTTCTCCCCTCTCATGGTCTCTCACTCTGTCTCTCAAATAAATACATAAATAAAATCTTTTAAAAAAAATTACAAAGCTAAGTCTTTGTACATAGCAAAGCCAGTCAGAAATGGGGGGAAAGAGGGGCGCCTGGGTGGCTCAGTGGGTTAAAGCCTCTGCCTTCAGCTCAGGTCATGATCCCAGTGTCCTGGGATGGAGCCCCGCATCAGGCTCTCTGCTCAGCAGGGAGCCTGCTTCCTCCTCTCTCTCTCTGCCTGCCTCTCTACCTACTTGTGATCTCTCTGTCAAATAAATAAATAAAATCTTAAAAAAAAAAAAAGAAATGGGGGGAAAGAGTTCATTCCTAAGAAAAACAGAAATACAAAGCACACAGGAATAAGCCTAATAAGAAACACACAGAATTCTACCAAGCTGCTAAGAACTGAACTGAAGATGAGCGCATGAAGAAGCCTATCATGCCCTCAGAAAGCAAAATAAATGAGTGCAGGCATGGGTTTTGCTCTTCCGGTTAATGCCCGTGTCATTGCTGTCTCATCGTCACTCAGTCTCTGGAGCAGCTTAGCACAGTGCTGGATGACACTCGCTAGCAAAACCGCTCACGCCAGACGCCCACCTCTGCCACAGCCATGTGACCAGGCAAACTTCTTAGCCTCTCTGTGCCTCAGTTTCCCCATCAGTAAAATGGGAAGAGAATAATAGTATCTCTTCTGTAAGGTTTTCAGGGGAAGTGAGAGTGTCAATATTTGCAAAGTGCCTTTCTGGCATGTGGTATGTATTTGTTAAATTTAATTGACTAGCGCAGGCCGAGACTACCTCTTTCCGACCCGGGTTTCCAGAGATCCCTACTTGGAGCCTGACACAGGAGGGCTCCGTTAATCAGTATTCCCTGAAAGGCACAGGAACCAGTGTACGTTGGGCTTTTTCACTGCTATTTAATTTTGCTGATTTTTTTTTAAAGATTTTATTTATTTATTTGACAGACAGAGATCACATTTAGGCAGAGAGAGAGGAAGGGAAGCAGGCTCCCCGCCAAGCAGAGAGCCCAATGCAGGGCTCCATCCCAGGACCCTGGGATCACGACCTGAGCTGAAGGCAGAGGCTTTAACCCACTGAGCCACCCAGGTGCCCCAAATTTTGCTGATTTGATAGACATTGTATTTTGCTTGGGTGTCTATTGCTTTGATTCTTAGGCGGATAGATTTTTTTTTTTTTTTCCAAAATATCATTAGCCACTAGTTTTTCTGCTTTCACTCACTTCTGTGCCTGGTTTTTGCCTTTTCCTTAGTTAACTCTTGAGGTCCTAGGTTTTATCTCATAAAATAAAGACCCAGGGACGCCTGGGTGGCTCAGTTGGTTAAGCGGCTGCCTTCGGCTCAGGTCATGATCCCAGCGTCCTGGGATGGAGTCCCATATCTGGCTCCTTGCTCGGCAGGGAGCCTGCTTCTCCCTCTGCTTCTGTCTACCACTCTGTCTGCCTGTGCTCGCTCTCTCTAATAAATAAATAAATAAAAATCTTTAAAAAATAAAATAAAAATAAATAAATAAAGACCCAAAACACCCTGTTGTACGGGTGGTAGGTACTCCTCCCGGTTTGTTGCTCGGTATTTAACTCCATCGAAACTGGTCTTTGACGGCAGAGGGTTGACCTGGAGAGACTCAGAAAGCTCTCCTATGTAGACATCTGAAAAACCCTGACTTCCTTTCCCTTTTATTCTTCATGTGGCATGAGTTTTAAAACTATTAATTCTCCAATCCATCCGTACTTCTCTTGGCGTGTCAGGTGAGAATTAAAATTACCCTTTTGTCCCCAAATACCTAGCTTTTAGGAAAGTTAACATGATAATGGGGCGTGATGGGTCAACCTGAAAGACTCTGACATGGTCTCTCCAAAAAGCCAACACACACTCCATTGAATAATTCCCTTTCTTTGGGGGAGGGGGGCCCAGTTAATTAATCCGACTCTTGCAGCCCACGTTTCCCCCACAAACAATTTTAACCCAGTGCTTTTCAGCCGGGGGGCCTGTCATGTGTACCCGCACGCACACAACCCCCACCCAAGGGATATTTGGTAACATCTGGAGACAATTTTTGATGGTCACAGCTCAGGAGGGGTGGGAGGGGTGCTCTTGGCATGTAGTGAGCAGACCAAGGATGCTGCTGAGCATCCTCCGAAGCCCGGGACACCCCTCCCCCCGCTACGAAGATGTATCTGGCCCCACGTGTCAATAATGTTGAGGTTGAAAAACCCTGCTTTAACCTGAAGAATGCAATCTAGCTAACATAGGATGTTTCTGGGAAATCTGAGGCTATGTTTGGAATGTCAAAAAGAAAATACCATGACAGGAGCCCTGAGGGTTCCCTTTGAGCCTCTTTTGTTCTTCTCCTTTCAGATCTGACCCTTTGTGGGAAGGAAAGGGCAGATTTGAGGAAAGGCTCAGGAAATACGATTGGGCCAGAGGTCACCTTTGAAGGATTTGTGAATGTTTCCCCTGCAAATCGGGTTTGGGCTACGACTTCATAATGTTGACCAAATCTCCCAGGATTTATCAAGCTGGGAAAATTGGTCTCAGGTATTCCGTCAGGTTTCCCCAGGATCTGAAATCCCACAGCCACTGGAAGTGGGTCCTGGTACCCGATACCTTCCCAGGTCCTACGTGTGAATTTCGCCTTTCCGACTTAGAGCATCTCCACTGCAGAGCCTGCGTTCTTAACTTCTACGGGGGGTTATTTCTGGACAAACCTATTACTCGGCAGATTTTGCTGATTTAAATATGGCAGCTTTATAAATATGTTTTAATACCCAGTTGGACAAGTCTTAATTACTCCTAGCATCACTCGACCAAATTTCTTCTTCTTCTTCATATTCTCAAGGTTTTATTTTTCCAGATGGAATTAGAATACACGTCATTTCATGAAAAGTTTCACGGATTTTTGCCTGAGAATGTGGGAGCGAACAGAGGAAGGGGCTCTCTCAGACACTGAGGGTGGGCGGGAAAGCGGGATGAGCCTGCAGGAAAGCCACTGGACAGCACGTGTTAGGGGAGGGTCCTTGAATATCCATGGTGTCTTGGGTCAGTAACTCTACTTCTAGGACACTAGAGTCAAATGACAGAAAGTGAACAGTTGTTTGGTTTATCCCCATTTTTAATAAAATAAAAACAGAAGCAACCGAACAGTAGAAGAGCATTTCTCGGTGATGGTACATCCCATCAGTGGGGTATTAGGCAGCCATTAAAGCTATGCTCGCGCTGGGATTTACTGAAATACTCAGGGGAAGCATTTAGAATAGAAATTCACATTAAGGGCTGGAAGCAGAACAGCCCATTCCGTGTTAATGTTAAAACGTGCAGGTGTGTAGAAAGACGTTGGAAAGAAATATGCCAAGTGCTATTAGTGGATAAGCCTGGGTGAAATATTCTGGGTAGTTAGTGTTCTTCTTGATAATTTCCCCTATTTTACATATTAAGTGTGCGTTGCTACCATAATACAAGGTTTCTAACAAAATATTGATAAACTCCAGGAGAAGCACAGCATGGAGACAGAGGGCGTCAGCAGCCCAAGGCCCATGGGAAGGAGGGAAGGAAGTTGAGTCTGGTGAGGGAGCCAGAGCAGGGACTGGACCAGGGCCTCACTGCAGAAATGACCCACACGCACAGTGACCTCCCTGGCTCCTTGGATCCCAGCAGATGTGCCTTCTTGGATTCTGTTCCTAAAAGTTCTGTTCTCATTCTCACCCTCTTCCCTTGCCCAGGGAGAAGAGAGGAGAAGCCCCTTCCCATTCCCTCTAAGTCAGGCACTGTTGTGTCTTCCCCAGAGTGTAGACCCTAAAGTGGTTTGGTTCTTTGCAAGGCAGCAGGGGTCCCTCTACGCAGTCTCCTCCAGGTCCCCCTGTCCGTGCTGCATCTTTTGCCTTTGTCTACTGCCCACACCCCCCCTTCCCCTGCCCTGGCCATCGTGACTCCAAGATTCCATGACCATTCTTGGTCCCCCAGCAGTACTACACGGCTGGGGCCTCCATCCTACCTCAAGAACAACAGAGAGGCATCAGAGGTGAGCATCCTCAACTCCCTTTGCCTATTTTGCCAAACTCAGTGGCATCACCGTGCCCACCTCTGCCCCAAACACTCCACCCCTGGGGGCCCCAGATCCTTTCGCCTCTAGGACTATGTCCCATCAATCCCCCCTCTCTCTGCCACTCCCCTGCAACTTCTTGCCTCCAGACTCCCAATTCTTGGCCCGTAAACTCGCCAAGGACTGGCGGATCACTAAGACAGCTAACTCCCTTCTCTTCAGCACGTGGCCGCGTGGCTTCCGTGTCCTCGGCATGGAAGGCATCTCTTCATGTCACTAGCATCCTAACTGGGAAACTCAAAGATTACCTTACATCCCCCTCTTAACTGACCTTCGGCTGTATTTGACACAGACACTCCCTGTCTTCTCTCTTGGAACTCCTTCCTCCTTTTCAAAAACCCAGCAGCTTTGTCGGGTTGTGATTCACGTAGCCTACAATCCATGCGGTCTGTGTGCTCTTCCCCAGCTTGACCTTTGTCCCGGTCCTGTCCTCTTCTTCCAGTGTCCCCCTCCTCTGTCCTCTTCATATTATTCTTTTTTTAAACTTACTTTATTTAAATTCAATTCATTTAACACCGAGCGTGTCACTCGCTTCAGAGGTGGAGCTCAGTGATTCATCTGTTGCCCGTAACACCCAGGGCTCATCCCAGCGGGCGCCTCCTTCCTGCCCAGCACCCAGTCACCCCGCCCCCTCGCCCACCTCCCCTCGTCCCGTCTCATTCTCCCACCCGAGGAGGCCGTCTTACTCGAGCCTGGGATTGTAGCCGGGCATTCCGGGACCCGTCGCTCTGCCTCACACCTCCGCCCTCCGCTTCTCTCCTTGTCCCACCTTCCTAACGCGCATGTCCACCCCGTTGCCCTACAGACATTCCCAATTCTGTGGCTCCCAGATTAAGCCCGTCTTGTCCTTCAAGCCCACTTCGTGACTCGGCCACCAGACGTATGCTGCCTCTGGGACAGCACACGTCACACGCACATGTCAGTAACGTCGTCTGTCACTCAAGGGGAGCCTCATTACTCCCTGTTCCTCCCCCCGCCATGTCCGGCCTGTTACCAAGCTCTGGTGAGTGTAAATCCCTTGGCATGTCTCGTCTGCGTCCCCTGCCCTCCACCCGCACCGCCGCTGTCGCAGAGCGCGCGTTATCCCCCTTGCTTTGGCTCTTGCTCAGACCCCCCCACCCCGATCTATCTGGTCTCCCTGCCTCCAGATTTGCTACCAGGGCTCCTTTCCTAAAACACAGACGTAATCATGGTCTCGCTGGCGTAAGAGCCATCAGCAGCGTGCGCCTAGAGCACTTGGCATCACAGATCAAGCCCAAACACACGAGCAGGATGTCAAGGTGAGGTAGGAGAAGCCCCTTATCTGCCTCGCCAGCCTCCCCCTTCTCCTCCTCCACACCCATCCCCCATGGCTGATGGTCTCCATACACACTGTCCTTCGTAAGCCCCACATACTCCAAACTGTTTGGAATTTTCTCTGTTAGGGGCCACCTGAGGGCTCAGTTGATTAAGCGTCTGCCTCCGACTCAGGTGGTGAGCCCGGGGTCCTGGGATCGAGTCCCACATTGGGTGCCCCATTCAGCAAGGAACTTGCTTCTCCTTCTCCCTTGGCCTGCCACTCCCCCACTTATGGTCTCTCTCTCTCTCTGTCAAATAAATAAATAAACTCTCTAAAAAAAAAATCTCCCGTAGCAGAATCTCTCTCATTCTCTACGATGTAGGTTGAGTAGATACTCGCCCCCTTAGTGCCCACAGCGCCTTGTACCCCAGTGCTCTTGTGTCGTTTCCCCGTTTTTGTGATCCTGTTACATGGTCCTGTGCCCCCAGAAGGTCGTGGATTCTTTGAGAACAAGTACCCCTGGGCTACCTCTCAGTCCTGTGGGACCCTCAGTACACCCGTGAGACAGAGGCAGGCTATAGCAGTCAGCTGCATGAATGGATGAGCCAACGAACCTTTCCAGGACAAGGGTACGACTTGCTCAGGGGAACAGGAGTGGCTGCAGTGCTGGGCGTGGAGAGGAAAAGCCAGGTCTGTCAGATCCCTTCTGGGGCGCTTGAGGCGAGCCACACCCGACCTCGGCAGCCGTGACTTTGAGTTGTCATGAGGACCCAGGTGATTTAATAATGAAGCTTTCAAAGGGGACGTCTGCCCCAGAGGGCAAGGACTTTGTAGGTCACCGTGAGATGATGAATCGCTGCCTTCAAAGCAGAGAAAACTTGCAGCTGTCTTTGAGATATGTGTGAAAATTGCGTTGTGTTATTTGCTGGGCCTCGGAGCCCACCCTGGACGCCTGACCTAGCGATTTCTCTGGACCCTCAGATCGACTTCTTGGTGCCATTCACATTTTAAAATTGTGGCTCTGTTTGCTGGAATGAATCAAATTGACTCCTTCTACTGGCAGCCGCGATGGTTCTGAGCCTGTTACTATGGAAATGAATTTTTTACTTCTGTGGTTCCTTCCTGATTTCCAGGCTGTACGGCAACATTTGCAATGCTCCTGTGACTTTCTCCCCAAAGAGAGGAAAGGATGAAAATAGAATCGCAGGGACAGAGAGCCGGGGATTTGTACTAGTCGGAAACATGCGGCAAATCTCTTTGCTCCAGGTCAATGCATCTCGGTCCTGTTTGTTTGGTTTATGGTTTACGTGCTGAGCTCAGCACTTCCCCAAGCCAGGTCACTCGACACTGACCCAAGTCACTTCCTAAGACAAGGACAATGTTCTCTTTTGTCAAAGCCCCACCATACTCTCCATCACCAAGGGACGGGTCCCGCCCAAGTTAGGGGCGTGTTGACTCCATGGCTCCAGTGCCCACTTTCCCCAGCCCTACGATCTGTGTCTTTGTCCACTTTTTTAAATTCCAGTGATGTTTGTGGCCTTCTGTGACATGGGAGGGGACTGTTTCAGCCTCCTCCAGTGCCTCGGTGGAGGGAGGGGAAGCAGGGAGTCACACCTTTAGAGACATAGAAAATGCTTGCCTGTCCTCTTGCTCATCATATTCCGAAGAAGAAATAGGAGGAAGGGGACAAAGAGAGATTTACAGTTTAGGGACGTCAGAGTTCAGAAACAGCTGATGGTAGCTTCCCATTCCTGCTGCACTTCTCTGATGGTGGATGAATGGGTTCATGCATTTGTTCCTATAGTGTCAATTACTTTAGAGTCACACGCTCTTCTGGATACAAAAGTGGACAAAGTGTGTGTGTGTGTGCGCACGCACGCACGTGTACCGCTATGCTCATAGAATTTAGTGTGCTGGAAGAAAAAGAAAGTGATCAAATGTATAATACATCAGTGATGAGTTCTATGAAAGATGAGTCAAATGAGGGAATAAAGTATGGAAGAGGTCCTGTTCCCAGCTGGGTGGGAAGAGAAGACCTCTCTGAGACATTAACAGCAACCCAGAACAAGTTTAATACATCAGGATTGGCAAGATGGCTAATAAGACCGAGGCCACAGTGTTGAGATGGGGATTGGGAGACACAGTTGGAGTTAAGCAGACATTAGGCTGAATAATGGCCCATCAAAATGTCGGTATCCTCATCCCAGGAATCTCCTGCTGTGTTACCTTACACAGTAAAAGGGGCTTTGTGGCTGTCATTAAGTTAAGGCCTTGATATGGAGATTATCCTGGATTTTCCAGGTGGGTCCCGTGGGATGACCAGAGTCTTTGTAAGGAGAAAGCAGGAGAGAGTTAGTTATATAGAGACAAGGTAGAAGGAAGCAGAAGTCAAAGATGAGAGAAGATGCTGGGCTCTTGTCTTTGAACTTGGAGGAAGGGGCCATGGGCCAAGGAATGCTGGAAGCCTGGAGAAGTTGGAAAAGGCAAGGAAACCAGTTGTGCCCTTTGTCCTCCAGGGGGAACATGGCCCTCCTGAGATTCTCATCTTAGACTTTTAGCCTCCAAAGTCCTAAGAGAATAAATCTATGTTATTCAAGCACTGAGTATGTGGGCAATTTGTTACAATAGGAAAGGAAACTGATTCAGGGTCAGATTATGTAGGACCTTGCATTCTTACAGGGAAGGATACTGGCCTTTAATCTGAATGTGAATCAAAACCATGAAATGTTCCATGCAGAGGAGAGCCATGACCCAACCTGTGTATTTACAGAGTCATTGTGGCTCATGACTGGAAGACTCCAAGAGGGAGAAGTTGAAGTCTGGGAGCCAGAGAGAGAGAAGTAGTGTTGGGGCCATAGGGGTGGGAGTGAGAAGGAGCCAGATCGGAGCTGTTCTGAAGGCAGACAGCGGGACTTGCTGATGACCTGGATTGGAGGAGTGCAAGGGGAGAAGGAGGGATGATCATTCCTAGCGGATGGGTAGAGCAGCGGGTGGGGTGGATTACCAATACTGAGATGCAGAAGACCGGGAGGGAAAGAGTCTGCGGGAGTCCTGTTGGTGGTGGTTTAATTAGAAGTGTTCTCTGTTATTTCTAGAGGATGGGAGGGCTTAAGAGTTGTTTGGGACGTAATTCTGAGATGGTCTTAGATGCCCAGGTGAGAAGTTTCATAACCAGCTTTACATACAAGTCTAGAATTCAGGTGTGAAATAATAGAGTATATATGAAATTCAGATGTATGAATTTATAAATATGTGAATATATGTGTGTACATATATATAATTCATATCTGCCCCTGATTCCTGGCACAGAACTCCTAAAATCCTTGTCATTTTCCTAAGTGGTAAGAGAACTTGGAGCATCTTTTAATATTTAGTCTTTG
>RCUC01038267.1:0-10045 GCA_003697995.1 Taxidea taxus jeffersonii | reverse complement strand
AGCTGCTGAGCTCTCATCCTTCCTGTTACTACAGGAAGTAGTATGGTGCCTGCTTCCCCACAGGCAGTGCTCCCTGAGGACAGGAGTTCTAGCTGTTTTGCTCATTTCCGCCTAGTACTTGGCACATGTTGGCATTCACTAATACTTATTTATTGAATGAGCACAAAGGAATAAGAATGGATAGATTCGTTGCCCAGTGGACATCTAGTGCTACCCACTGGGGCTCCGGGGGAAGCCAAACTGAAGGGCCCTCCCTCTCACAGTCTCAGGTCTTGTTGCCTTCCACAGGTCCAGAGTCTGACCCAGTAACTTTCAGGGTGCATCTGAAAGGCCACTGGTCCACTCTTGGCCCCTCTTATTCTGTTCCGTTGCTAATAGACATCCTCCCCAGGGATGTTCCAACCACTCTGCTCAGCAAGGATTAGGTAATTTTTGCCCTTCAGAAGCTGGCCGCAAGAGGGTAGAGCAGCCTCTGGGCCCCAGACAGCTGGGAGATCTTCTTATCATTGGCTCAGCTTTTCCCTTAGATGAATGGGTCCCCCCCAACTCTGCCCTCTGTCTGTCCCCAGCTCAGTGTCCAGGACAGGCCTTAACAAAAGAGGCCACCAGGAATGCTGTTGACAGACTGTTGGGGTATGTAGAGGTTGCATTGAGGAAAGTGAAGTGTCAGACAAATTGTATCCCGAAGTCAAAGTCAATGCCTGGCCAAACTTCCAGACTCCTTGTGCTTATTCTCATTTTGTCACCAACATCTCCATTCCTTGGTCTGGGCTACATTTCCAGTGTGGAGAAGAGAAAAGAATTCTTAACTTTTAAATGTGAAACAGTGATGTGGAATTTCAGACAGGATCCTGATCCTGTGGGTGTGAGCAGGTGAAACCACAGGAGCAGACCCTGCCCAGCCTTGAGTCTGGCACGGCAGCCTCATGTCCCCAGCCCCACCCCTACCCTAGCAAGCACGTAGCCCCGTGGTATGGGGCCTGGCAGCCCTTGGGCAGAGGTGGGGCAGCGTTGACCTGAAGCTTTTCCCTGTCTTCCTTACAGATCGCAAAGGAGGATGCCATCCTGCCAGTAGCTCTTTTCCCGTCTCTCTGCGAGCTCATCTTTCATAATAACCCTCTGGTGTCCCATACACGAGGTATGGTGCCCGCAAACCTGCACCCCATCCCGGTGCCCAGGGGAAGTCTGGGCACTCTCAGCCCCACCTCATTGAGGCTGAGTCCTGGGCTCGTCTGTGCATCATGGGTGGATGTGGTTCTTGGTGCATCTGGGGACGGAGAGAACCACAGACGTTGCTAAGCACCTCTGTACCAGCTTACCTGACAGCAACCCTGTGAGGCAGGTATCATTGTCCCTTTGCCCAGTGAAGGATGCTGAGGTCCAGGGAGGTTCATGATCTACTCAAAGCCCCACAGCAAGAATGAGGCAGAGTTGTGAATGGAACACAGAATTAGCTCGATCCTGCATGAGATCTTTGAGTGACACCAGGCTTTGTAGAGCAGGTCTGTTGTGACCTCATTTCCTACTTCCCAGCTGGGGAGGGGCCTGCAGGGGAGGCATGGCTGAGCAGGGGAGAGGGTGAGAAAGTAGAGGTCACGCAGGAGGTTGCCAGTGGCTGTGTCCGGAAGTAGGTGTTGCATCGTGGGTGTGGTGGGTGCTGCACCGGTGCTATACCTTGGAGGCACCTTCGAATCCTGGGTCCTAGAGTGACACCAGCAGAGTTCTCACCCTTGCTTTACACTATCCTTGTTGCCTTGGGCAAATTTCTCAACCTCTCTGTGCCTTAGTTTCCTCACTTATTGAATGGGAATAATATAGGTACCTACCTCCCAGGGTTGGTGTGAGAATGATATACGTTAATACAGGTCTGGCAGTTTGAACAGCGCTGGGCACATAGTAAGCCCCCAGTAAATATCCACTAATAGTAATCTTCCCCGTCATGGCTCCAGGGGTCCCTCCACTGCTGAAAAGCTTCCTCCAGGAGCGGCTGGGGATCCACTTGATTCGCAAGAAGATAGTAAAGGCTAAGCATCGTATTTTGATGCCTCGGAAGGTCTCGAGGAAGGTAAGGCCTCCAGGGCAGGACTGCCAAGGCCGGAAGAAGTGGAGCCCATTTTACTGCATGTGAACTGACCTTTCCCACTAATCATGGATTCCTTCTGTTAGGTCTATAGTACTGGCTTTGTCTTCTGCTTTGTGTGTCTGTTACACACAGATACACCCAGAAAAAGGACAAGACAGTCAGTCAGAGGGACCCAGATGTCAGAGTAGGGAGAAGCTGTGAAGGTCATGGAATCCTGCAACTTTGACAGAGAAACTGAGGCCCTGAGAAAGAGCTGTGGAGAAGTAGGGGCAAAGTCGGTCTAAAGACCCAGGGATCACTTTCCACAGCTGCCTGAACTTGGGCAAGAGCTTTACTCTCTGAGCTTCAGCTTCTCAACTCCAAACCCCCCTGAGGTGCTGCGAGGACTGGATGAAGCAGCAGATACAAAAATATGTTATAAGCTCCCAAATCCACACCTGTGCAAGTTCTAACCACCTGTGGGAGTCGTGAATGGCTGCACAAGGCCTAGAATCCACATCTCTTACACATAAAGAAGCATTTCCGTATGTTGAGAGCACTCTGCTCCCCCAAACCAAACCCAGCCAGTGGTCTTAGCCTTCTGGGATGCTGTGAAGTAAGTCACATCTCTCCTTCATTAGAAGGAATGCAGAAATTTCTGTGAACTGCTTTTCCCTCCTGAACTTTAGCTTTCCCATGACTAAAAGCTGGACTGGGCATTGCTGATCCCAAAAGTTAAGTACAGATACTTCCTCTGCAGGGAGTGTCTGAGACTCCCTCTGCAGCCTGTTGCTATCTAGCCAAACTCTAGTCTGGGGCTCTTAGAGGACCAGAGTAGAATTAAAAGCCGGAAATAGACAGGAGTTCAAAAGGTTTCCATCATCTTCCCCTTGTTTTTTGCCTCCTCTAAGGACTGGACTGTCTCCTTCCCATCAGCCAGCTTGAGAGGGGCACAGTCAGAGTGAGCCAGATGCTAAGTACAGAATCCTCTCTCCCAGGATGATGGGCTTTTGCTAATTTTTTTGCTTTTTTTTAGCTTTTGCTAATTAAGGAAGCTGAGAATTTCAACAAGAAAGAAGTTATTTCCTTGGTTTTGAACACTGAGAGAGATTTGCCTTATGAAACTTCATTTAAGGTGTAGGCACCAGCATCCTAAAAGGGGACTGGTGCTGCTGCCTTCCAGAAGGGACAGGACCATCTCCTCCAGGTCTTCCTAGGAGTCCCTGAGGAAAGTCGAGGGCACCATGTTAAAACTCCATCAAAAGAAGACTGTTGAGAGCCAGAATGATAGGATCAGGGATGTAGAATGAGGCAGAAATCAGATAGTCCAGGCTCTGCCACCAAATAATTCTGTGACCTTGGACAAGTCATCTTCTCTCTCTGAGCCCTCGCTTCCACTTTTATAAAATAAAGAGAATTATTTTATTATTTTATATTTATATTATTTATATTTATATGTAATATATATTTATATTATTTAATAAAACAATATAATTATAAATATTTAATATTTATAATATATATAAATACGATATATATTTATATTATTTTATAAAATATATTTATTTATATTTATATATGTATGTGTATATGTATATAAATATATTTATATTTATAAATATATATTTATATGTATATAAATATGAGTATTTTATAAAACCAAGAGATTTATAATTATAAATATTTAATATTATTTATAAAATAAGGAGAATTATTTCCAGGGTAGTTTGAGGTGTAAATCAAGCAGCATCTGCCATGTATAGGGCACATTGTAGATGCAGTTAGTAGGATTTGGCTCCCTCCCTCTCCTATGAGCCCTCGTCCAGTACCCTGATCACAGTACCACTGCCTTAGTCTGGTGAGGTCCAGAAAGAGAGATTCTGATTAGGAAGCTAACCAGTCCAACCTTTCTCCCATGACAGGTGAAAACCCAAGTCCCAAAGGTGCCAAAGCAGCCTCTGATTCTCCATCATCTCCCTGTGACCGCAGTCCCATCTCCCTCAAAGGAGATCCCAGAGTCTGAGGCAGGGCTGACTAAAGAGCTGTCTGCTGCCAGCAGTCCTCTGGAGTCACAGATACCTGTCGAGGGCGTGGAGGGCCTTTCCCTGTCCCACCGGACCTTCGTGCCCCTACCTCCCATCTGCTCTGATTCCACCGTGCACAGTGAAGAGACCATGTCCCACCACAGCGATAGACCCGGCCGCCTCAGCCCGGAGCACCTATCGGATGAGGACACCAAGAGCATGGAGTCCATATTCTTGACCCAGGTGCCCGGTTCTCCTTCCTTTGCCTTGTTCCTAGCTCCCAGAGGCTCCTCTATGACCATGGCATAGCTGGCTTGCTATAGGAAGCCAGAAGTGAGCCCAAGACAGGTCTGGAAACCAGAAGAAAGCATCCCTGGCAGGCCTGCAAGCCCCTCTGGGAACTCCACTGAGCCAAGGCTACTGGTGGGGGGAGACCCCCAGAGACAGTTCATGGTCATGTGGCACAAACAGCATCTGGGGCCTGGCTGGGGCACGGTTCTAACCAGTTTTTCAGAAGGGCTTGCTGTTGCCTCAGCCTATCTGTATAAGGTCACATCACTTCTGATGCTGCCTCTGAATCCTGGGAATACAGATGGCTGAGATGAAGGTCCTGCCCTTGAGCTGTCCTCAGCCGGCTGGGGGAGTGCGGAATAACGCATGCAGTCGGTGCTAAGACTCAGGGAAACCCAGGCTCTGGGAGCCTGGAGGAAAGCAGATCCTCTGCCCAGACCAGGAGGGCTCCTGAAAGAGGTTTGATGAGCTGAGCTTTGCAGGCTGAGTAGGCAGTGACAAGGTGAAAATGTGGGCAGGAGGGCATGAAGCAAATAGCATGAAGGGCAGGAGGGCAGAGCAAATAGCATGAAGCAGGCTACGGAAGACAGAAAGTGGCAGGTGCAGAAACCACATATGGTTCAGTGTCTGGGTGGCAGATGGGTGACAGGTAGGAAAAGGGAAATAGGCTGGAGATGCTGACAGGATCCCTCGAGTGTTACTATACCACTGCCTTTCCTCAGCTCCCTACCTGCCATCTCACCCCTCCAATCTGTCAGATCTTTCCAAGATACACACGCATACATTTATGTCTGACTCCATCCATCCCTTATTCCACAAGTGACTTACAGTGACATACATATTTATACGATATAAAACTGTGAACTATATCAGAACCTTTTAGAACAAAGCAGAGTGTAAGTAAAAATTTTAAAACTAGCTTGAAAAAAATGAGCTTGAGAAAGTTGGATGAAAGGAAAATACAGACAGGAAAGGAGATAGGGTCTCACTCACTCTAACCTGCTCGTCTGCCCTGCTGCTCTGGGAACAGAGGTGTATTGCCAAAATGCAGTTCTGGGCTTCCTAGGAGCCAAAGGAATACAGACAACCGTGAATCACTGTGATGGGAAAAGTCTTTTCTCCCTTTGCCGAAATGCCAAGGCTATGACCTCCAGCGCAGAGTGGAACAGAAGCAGAAAGAGCAGACATGTCTTACTCCTGACCTCAGGGAGAAAGCTTTCAGTCTTTCACCATCAATTCTGATGTTAGTTGTGGGTTTTTCGTAAATGTCCTTTTTCGGGTTGAGGAAATTTCTATTCCTAGTTTGCTGAGTGGGTTTGTTTTGGGTTTTTTGTTGTTGTTCTTTTGGGTTTTGCCACAGAGATGTTAGATTTTGCCAAATGCTTTTTCTGTGTGTACTGAAATGATCATGTAGTTTTGTCCTTTATCTGTTGAAATGGTGTATCACATTAACTGATTTCCAGACCTCCGGTAAGTCCCACTTAATCATGATATATAATCCTTTTTACAGGTTGTTGATTTGGTTTGCTAGTATCTTTTGAGGATTTTTTGTGCTTATATTCATAGGGATATTGGTCTGTATTGCCCTTTTGTGATGTCTTCCCTTAGTTTTGGCTTCAGGATAATAACTCAGAGAATGAGCTAGGAGTGTTCCCCTTTCTAATTTTTGGAAAAGTTCATGACAGATTGGTAATAATTCTTTGAATGCTTAGTAGAATTCACTGGTGAAGCTAACTGGCCCTTGGCTTTTCTTTGGAAGAATTGTTGAAATCTCTACTTGGTACAGATCTGTTCAGACATTGTTTCTTCTTAGCCACAAGCTTTCGTGTAGGGTATAAACAACATCCCTACATGAAACACAGTCTCAGCAATATGTTTCTTATAAAACCATTAGGGTAGGCTAAAAATTTGAGTGCAGGCAGTGGTCACTCACCCCCTTAAAACTCCTCTGCTGACTTTGCCATCTCCATGACAATAAAGAATATACAAAAACAAACCAAAAGCCTCAGTTGGCTTTTTAAAGTCCTTACTGATCTGCACCTACTTATTGGCCCAGTTGCCCCTTTCTTCACAGTACACCCCAAAGATACCAATATGAAGGTCCCCTAGATCCACGTTGCCGGGACTTACATGGGTGGCTTGGCCCCTGCTCTTCATGGCCTGCAGCAGGCCTCGCTCCCCAGCACTCGTTACCCACCCCTCTCCCCATGCCTTTGTGGGGACAGCCATCCCATTGCTTCAAGACTTTGTGCAGGTTAAGGCCTCACTTCCTCCAGGAGGCTTCCAGGCCTCGCAGGCGGGGTGAGGACTTCCTGGGCTCACCCAGAACCTTTGTGCTCCCTTCTCCTCCAGCGCTTACCAAGGTGCCCAATCACTGTCTTTCATGACTGCATCCTCTCCCCCGTCTTGGTTCTTGCCCTTAACGGGGCCCAGCATGGGGACTGCACAGAGCTGATGCTCAGACTTGTTAATGGAAGCTGGTTTTCTTTTGGGCACAGGTGGGTGAGCTGCCTTCCTCCATCCTCCAGAGGGATGATTCAGCCATGAAGGAGGAAGAGCAAAGACTACCCCACATAGCACCCAGAGAGGTAAAGGGGGCTTGGAAGAAGCCCCCGACTGCCTCCCTCCCCAGCAAGTACCATGGCTACGAGGAGCTGCTGACAGCCAAGCCTGATCCAGCCTTTGTTGAGCCAAAGGGTATGTGAGGAAAATGGCTCCAAGGCAGGGTCCCTCTCCATGGCCCAGAGCAAGTCAGGGCAAAGCCTCATTTCCAGACCAGGATGCTGTCCTTTGTCAAAGGGCTCCTGAAGGTGTCCTGGTTTGGAGCTTCCCATATCAGGGCCCCTGGCCTGGGCTTTCATTGGATTTTGAGGCACCACAGGTGTTCTGAGACTCCAGCCAGTCTAGCCCCAGCTGCTCTGGTTGGAAAAGTGTCTCCAGGAGGTGTTTGAGGAACAGATGCCTAGACTGGCCGGATTCCTGAGCTCCTTCCCTTCCCTGCTAAGCCCCAAATTGAGAGGAGATTGATCCCCAATCCTCCCTCCATGGTTTGAGGCAAGGGAGGCAGTGCTCCCTCTGAGCCCCTTATCTCAGACTGATGTGTTAAGTGTTTGTGCTTTCAAAGGAACTGTTGGCACTCAGCTATGGTGTCATGGGAGTCAGTCCCTGCAATGGAACCCACTGTGTTTAATGGGGTTATATTGGGGTCAGTCTCTTTCCCCTAGTGCACCCAGGGGATGAGTATTCACTGAATGAGTGATGGAGGTTCAGGCACTGCAGCAGATCAGAGAGAGAGATGGGGCAGTATGTTCATCTTGGGGCCTCTGAAATCCTTGCACCCAGGGCTGCCGTGACACTGGGGAATGATGAAACTGGGGGAGGCATCCAGCAGATGGAGGAATAGTACCTTGCGCAACCCTTACCTTTTTGCCTTAGGAATCCAGAAGAACGCGCAGGCCCTGCAACGCATGCTGAAGTGCCCGCTGCTGTGCCACTCCTCCAAGCCCAGGCTGGACACACTTCAGAAACGCTACGTGCCCAAGAAGAAGCGGGTACACGGGTCGCCCCCACAGTGGCTGTCACCTCCCCACCTTCTGAGGGCCATGCTTTCTTAGTGCCTCCAAGTGCTCCCCTGCTTATTGCGTCTGTATGAGGTGGGTGGAGGCCGTTGAAGGCTGAGCACCAACCTGCAGTGACTGGCTCCTCTTACCTTGTGTCAGGCCCAGAGGATCCCTGTTCCACCGCCACGGAAGACTCGGGCCCAGCTGCTGGATGACCTCCTCATTCGCATGCGGGATCCCCGGAACATTACAGAGGCTCCACTAGGTACAGCTCTGCCCACCTCCCATCCCCATCCTTAGCAGCCGGAACCCGAGATTGAGGCATTCGCTCACCTGCTGGGAGGTGGCCCAGGGCCCTTGGCTTCTGCCCCAGCCCTGTCCCGTGTGCAGACGGAGAAGCTAAGGCCTGCCTGGAGGGAGGCAGGGTGTTGCCTAGACTCACACAGCATGTTACAGACCAGAACTAAGGCTTGAGGTAGCATCAGGAGGGGACACCGCTGGCTTCTTACTGCCCTGAGCTGGGGAAGCCATTCTCAGTCTCCATAGCATCCTCCTTTCACTCCATCCCATTTTCGGAGTTGGGGGGGGGGGGCGCTCTGGACGCAGACCCCACTGCTTTGGGCTAGAGGGAAACCAGAGCAAGTTTGGTGCCCCTTGGGCTTCTCTCCCTGCAGGAGCTGTCCTGCGCCAGCAGACTGAGCGGCGGCTGGTGAACCAGAAACAATACCTGGAGGCCAAGCGGCTGCTGAAGGAGTTCCAAGCCCGCTACAGGCAGCTGGTGCGCTGCTCGCTGCGTACAGTGTTCAGGGCTGCTGCGCCACCCCGGGGCCGCCCAGCACTGAGTGAGGGCCAGCCTAGGTTCGGCCGCTTCCTCGAGTTCATGGATGAGTTCTGCCAGGGGCCCATGGCCAGCGACTCGAAAGGCTAAGGGCTGCGCACGGGGCCATACGCACTGCTCGGCCTGTGCCTAACGCCCTCCCAGGGCTTTGTGCCCTGGACCATGCCTTGGGGCTGGGTGCACCTGGTGACCTTGGCCTGGCCTTGCTTGCTGGCCGCAGAGTGGGGAACTGGTCAGGACCTCCTCTCCCCGGGCTGGGCAGGACCCAGCATCTGACCGAGCAGCAATAAAGAGTAGGTGCATATAGAGCAAGGTAGCCTGTGTGTTTTCTTGTAGTTGGGGCCCGGCTGCAAGGCTAGAGAAGGATCCCGGCTATGCACATCCTTCGGGAAACCTGCCTGAGTCGCACCTGCCCAACAGAGCTGTGATGAGCACTGGCATGAAAACAAGGGGGTTGATGGAACAGAAAAGCAGCACAGACCCTAAAGCTCAGAGAAGTGAACTAACCCATCCACAGCCAACAAAGCGTATGTGCTGCGGGGGCAGGGGGCAAAACTGAGGCTGCCAGGCCCCTGAAAAGCAGCTTTATTTTGTTGGGCATCTTTGCCCATGATGAGGGCAAAACGGAGAGGAAGGAGAAGAGAGCATTGAGAATTCCCTTACCAGATGACCATGGCCACAGTGTTGGGACAGGCCTAGAGGAAGGCTTGCATGGTTTCCTAAGGTCCTCTAATCCTGGACACCAGCTGAGGTCCCATATGCGAATGCTGTAGCTCAGGAACGGATCCTGGGGCTGTGCAAGGCCAGCCTGGGCTCACAGGTAACCTGGTTCTGGCCAACGCAGCCTGCGGGGTTGCCCCATTTTTGTGAGTCTCCCAAGAGTCAGCACCTGCTACAGAGATGGATCTAGAGAAGCTGGTGGGACTGACCACAGCCAACTATGGTCATAGCAGATGCACACATCTACATTCCTACAAGTCGCACACATAGTCACCTGTGACACAGGCACCTGGAAGGATACATGTACAGGCTCACCCCGCAGTGGCATTCGCAGGCAGGGTGTGTTGCTGACTCAACACTTGGATCTCCTGGGGCCCCAAACCATCCTTCCCCTAGCCTTAGGAAGGAGAAACCACCCCAGGGGTGACCCTGCAAGCCGTGCTGGGCTCCAGTCCTAGAGAACTTGGATTGCTCCTTTCAGCCAGAAACACTTACCGACCATATGTTCTCCAACCTGAAAAGCTCTTGGGAACATCCTATCCCAGCCTCA
>RCUC01038203.1:0-14529 GCA_003697995.1 Taxidea taxus jeffersonii | reverse complement strand
CATGTAGAACGCATCTAGAGCACATCTGGAGCGCATCTAGAGCGCATCTAGGGCACAGCTGGAGCACATCTAGAACACATTTAGAGCACATATAGATCACATCTAGAATACCATCCCACAAACTTGTTAGAACCGAGACCACTGGGCCCCACGCTAGAGTTCCCAACTCAGGGTGTTTCTTGCAAGGTCCCGGGAGATGCCGTCCCCCTTTTAAGAACCACAGTGTCAGAAGAACAAGGAAGTCCTTGTGGAGGGCAAGCCGAACTTTAGGAAAACACTTCGATGGTGACTTTCAGTTGACAGTCAGCTGGTTTGGACCGAGAAGGAGTGAACAAAGCGGAGGGAGGGAAAGGGAAACCGGAAGCCGGTCTGTGTCATGCAGGGGCTTGTTGACTGGTAGCCTGAGAGCAGACTTGGGACTGCAGGTGACAGGGGCAGGGTGAGCAGCAGGGACACAGCCTGTGGGAACTCCAGGGCCGACCTGGAATAGATAAGGCCAGGAAGAAATGTCCTGAGATAGGGAGGCACCAATGAACCCCGAGAAACACTGAAGTCTATTCCCAAGTCTGATGTTCAAGTTGAAGTCTTCCTGAATTGTGCTGTCATGTTCTCACTACCCCGATCCTGCCCTTGCTCTTGTCCCTGCATTGCCTCAAGATCTGCTGTGCTCAATATCCCAGTGTGGTCCTTTTGGGCACTGCCACTCAGTGCGTGGTGTGTGGACCTGGGCGTGCTGGCTTCCCTGGGAGCTTCTTAGCAATGCAGAATCTCAGGCTCCCTTCTAGGTCCACTGAATTGAAATCTGGAATTTAGCAAGATGGCCAGGTGATGAGCTTGCACATTCAATTTGAGAAGCCCTGCCAGAATTCCTCAGACTTCCATGACGTCAGCTTCGCCGGGAACCCTTTTATCAGATTCCAGGGCCCCATGGCAGCCCTCTGAGTCGGCAGGGCCAGGGAGGCGCCTGAGAATCTGGGTTTAACAAGAGGGGACAAGGGGCACCTGGGTGGCTCAGTGGGTTAAAGCCTCTGCCTTTGGCTCAGGTCATGATCCCAGGGTCCTGGGATCGAGCCCCGCATCGGGCTTTCTGCTCGGCAGGGAGACTGCTTCCCCCTCTCTCTCTGCCTGCCTCTCTGCCTGCTTGTGATCTCTGTCTGTCAAATAAGTAAATAAAATCTTCAAACAAACAAACAAACAAAAGACCAAGAGGGGACAACAAAGCTGGGGACAGAGCTTGGAGAGAATGAGAGCCATTTCTGTGCTGGAAGCAAATTGAGATGAGGGCAGGGAGCAGCCCCAGGGGGTACAGGGAAGGTAATGATAAAAAGTAAAGAGTGAAGAATTTGCAGGAAAGATGGTGGGAACTGTAAGCCCACTGCCAAGGACCCTCAGGCAGCCTTGACAGACACGAAGGTGTCTGGGTTCCCTAGACCAGTTGTTTGCAAATGGGTGGTGTGGGGGGAAAACATCTGGAGACACAAGTTGGGAGTCTGCTGGATATCCTGCAGTGCATGGGACAGACACCCCCACCCCCCGAAGAATCACCCAGGCCCAAATCTCTGTATGTGGAAGTTGAGAATCCTGGTCTACAGCAGTGGTTCTCAAATGTGGTCCTGGACTGGCAGCATCGTGTCATCCAGGAACTTGGGCCCTTGTCAGATGTGCAAGTTTGGGGCATCCCATCAGTCACACTGAATTGGATGCTCTGGGGTTGGAGCCCAACGCTGTGTTTCAGCAAACACTCAGGGTGATTCTGATACACGCCACAGTCTGAGCACTCCTGTCGCAGGTGGTATGTGGCTCAGCTGTACACACACGGACTCTACATCACATGAAAGGGTGGTCCTAGAAGGTCCCAGTACTTGATGATGACTTTGTCAGTGTTGCTGTTGCTGATGGAATGGTCCAGGCAAGGACTTTCAAGGGCAGCCGCCTGGCTCACGATAAGCCCAGAGACATGCATCTTCCCCAGGTGGTTCTGAAGTCTTTCCATTTGAGAAGCATCACCGTACACATTTCGACTAAAATGAAGATCACAGTTTCCTCTTTTCCCTTCTCTGGCTGCAGGTGCTTTTATTTTATTTTATTTTATTTTTTTCCACTTTAAAGCTATACTTGACATTCAATTTAACCTGATTTCATGGATATATAATGGCAGATATACACACCCTCAGAGCCCTAATTTTGCCATTTTTCCCTGCACACAGCCCACAGCATTCTGGGAGCCAAGGACCCTTGCTGGCAGTGGCTGGGCACAATCACTTTGAAGTAGGGCTAGTTCTCGCTCTTCTCTTTCCCCCAACCAGAGAAACCCCATTTTTAACTGTTGTGTGACCTGGACTTCTGGCTTCCCGAGTTTTCCCTACACCCAGAGAATGCAGTTCTTTCTGCATCCCAGGGCTAGGCACTGGGGACCTCACAACGCTGACCAAGCTGCGTGGAGGCCAGAAGGCACAGTTGGGGGCCCACTCACACCCCCAGAGTTCACCAGATCGCGTGACCGTGTGCCCCAGCTCCCTGGGTAGGAAGCCCTTCCCCTGGGGCTGCCATCAGCCCTGCACTCTCGGACTCCTACTGCAGCCCACTTCCTTGAGAGGACGTCACACATGACACTCACTGGCATGTTAGCCCATTTGGGATTTCCCTAATAATGTTGGCAGATTCGGGTTGCCTGGCCATAGCAACTTGCCTTGCTTGTTTATTTCACGGCTGTTTACTGAGCATCCTTCTCTATGGAAGACACTGTCCCAGATCATTTTCCTTCATGTGGCTCTGTAGCAATGCTGCAAAATAGGCCATGGCCATCTCCATTCTGCTAATGAGAAACTGGAATTTGGAAGGACGAAGCTACTTGTCCAAAGCATAGTGAGGTGTCCAATCGAGACTCACCCGCTATTCCTCCTGCACACCACCGTATTCCCAAGGTGGGTGCACAAGCTGGCTGAGAGCCAGCTGGCCAGAGAGAGGACAGAGCCTCTTGCCCCAACCCCTTCAGCATGGTGTCAATACCCAGGGCTAATTAACGCATCTCGGTAAAAATTACAGAGCGCTGACGATGTGCAAGCCATTCTACCAGCAATGATAAACAGTGAGGAAGCACTCAGGCATTTGATCAGACAGAAGCTTGGTCAGTCCCTATTCTTCTAGTTTTAATCTTAATATTTCAAAAATTTAGAAAAATCGCATTGAAGTCCCAATGCAAAATATCTCCAACTATAGCAAAGACCATATTGGAAAACGTCATTTTCATGTAAGTTTCTGCCTGAACAGCTAAAAAGATCACCAAATCTGTGTGCCTCTGTCTGGAAGTACATAGCTAGATATATGCCAGCTTCCCTTGTGATTGGGTGTTGTTGCCACATTACCGAGTTCTTGCCAACTGAGTGTAAGCACGAGTGACGTGTGCCCTTTCCATAAGACATCCCCACAAGTGATCCTTGCTCATCCTCTCTCCTCTGGGGGCAGGACCAGATGACTTTGGAAGTCACCGGTTGAAGATGGCAGAGACAGAAGGAGATAAGTGTCGGGGAGAGCTCCTGCCCCTCCTGGATGCCTGCTGGCCTCTTGCAGCGAGCCAGTAGTTGGGAAAGCAAACATTGTGCTGGGTCTGAGTCCTGGCTCTGCTCCGCTAGCATTAAGGTCTTTGGCAAGTCATTAGCTACCATCAATTCTGCTTACTCTTCCATGAAGGAGAGACAGTCTCTCTGCCTTAACATAGGATGACACTATTCCAAGGGTCAGTTAAGAAGAGCCATTGTGGACGCAAGGGCCAGAGTGGTTGTGAGGTTTGTGTTGTTTAGCTGCTCAAGGTTTTCGACATTTTTGGATCAGTTACCAACATTTAAAAGCCAGGAGATTTCACATATAAATTCTGATTTTTCACTTTTCCTAAAAGGTCATGGGATTCAGTGATACCTGGCCAACATTCCTGTGTGGCAACTGTTGGTGGGAGCTGGTTGTCAGGGCTTCTTTCTGAATCCCAGTTTGTGACTGGTCCACTGCAATTGGCTTACTTGCTAGCTCTTACAACCTTTGAATCTTCCGCTCCTGTATTGTGCATAATGACGCTTTTATTATTAGTATAGTACCTTAGAATTTACAAAATAATACCTATGTGAAGAAGAATAAGAGCTAGCAATCTGGGTGGCACCTGGGTCCGTGAACTGAGCTCAGTATTACGCGCCAGACTTTGTTATGAACTGATGGTTGGACATCTCTCAGTAACAGCCAAAAATGAGAGAAGATTTTGATTATGGGCCTGACTAATAGGGAGGTCACTAATTATTTAGCATTCTTTGGCTCTAGGTCCTTGGCTTTAGGGTACTTTGTTGATCTACGCCCTTCATATGAGCCTTAGACCATTGGAAAGAATGTCATCTTACCTAGTGCCTGGAAGGTTGAGAAACCTTCTTTAAGGTCCCTTTCTCATCTATTTCCTCTGAACAAGAGCCTCCTCGGGCCAGGCCAAAGAGCAAGGAGACACCACTGACATCCCAAACACACGCTGTGATTGAGTGAAGACACGCTAGTCTTCCAACAAAGTCAGCACACAGGAGGTGTCCATTATCTCCGTGAGAACCACCGCCCTACAAGCAGCAAAAGAACGCCCCAGCCTGTGTTGGAGAGGTTGTGGCCTCCCCGAAAGTGTTACTATGACTTCCGAAGCACGGAAGTTAGCATCCAGGACTGACTTTGGCAGCCCCAAGGGCAAAACAGCTTGCAAAGCAGTTCAAAGCCTGAGAGCAGGAGACGAACAGTTTGAGGAATGGATCAGTGAGAACAAGCTATGTTGAATTCAGAGTGGAATAAGAACTGCCTTGCTAAATGTTTACTGAAGCTGGGAGGGTCAACTTGCCACTTGGAATATAGTTAGGGGCTTGATTCTGTGAAAATGAAGGCCTTCCTATGCAAGCAAACAAAATAAGATGGAAACATTGGTGTATGGGGAGCCAAATAATGGATTCCAAGCAATTTATTTCAGTTCAGTGCAATTTAAGAGATCAGTACTCATTTATTATTCTACCTTGTTTAGAAATAGTATGTGTTTCGTATTTTTCATTACGGTTATGCATCAAATGAGGGCCTTAGTAGGAACATCTATAAAAATTCTTCCCATTGCAGGAGCACATGTAGGGGCTCATTGGCGTGTGCCATCCTCAGGTCTTGTGTGCAGGTGGGGAAGGCTGTGCTGCGGGAGAAGGATGTTGTGTGATGTGGCCGAGGGTCATGGTAGATGAGAGCTGACCATGAATCATCGACAAGTGTGGAAGCTAAAGCCGGCACAGCACGGAGGGACATTCAAAGCAGGCTGACACAGCAAAACTGCAAAGTAATCCTTCTTTTATGCTTTGTGCTGGGCAGTCTGTGGAAAGCATGCTTTGCAAATAGGGTTTTTCATTGAAGAGTCCAGGATAGAGGTCAGAAGAAGGTCACAAAGGTGGTCTAAATTTGGGAAATAAGAACTAGGAGGAGAGATTAAGGTGTTTGTTGAAGTGTGGTCCCCAAACCAGCAGCATTAGCACCCCCCTGGAATTGTTAGGGATGCAGACTTACGCCAGCGATCCTCAGCCAGACAGCTGACTGTGCGGCCCAGCGATCGGTGCTTAACAGTCCTCCAGGTCATTCTTTTTTTTTTTTTTAAATGTTATGTTAGTTACCATACAGGACATCATTAGTTTTTGATGTAGCATCCCATGATTCGTTATTTCTGTATAACACCCAGTGCTCCGTGCAATCCGAGCCCTCCTTACTACCCATCACTGGACTCACCCCACCCCCCCGAAACGCTGGTTGTTTCCTGGAGTCCACAGTCTTTCCTGGTTTGTCTCCCTCCAATTCTCCCCTTCATTTTCCCTTCCTTCTCTTGATGTCCTCCATGTTACTCCTTATGATCCACAAATAAGTTAAACCATATGATAACTGACTTTCTCTGCTTGATTATTTCACTTAGCACAATCCCCTCCGGTCTGGTCCATGTTGATGCAAGTGTAGGTCATTCTGATGCAGGGCTAGCATTTGAGAACACTGGACCAGCGATGGGGACCAGCATGGGGAGGGGAAGACTGAGCCGAGGGGTGATCCATCTTTAACTTAAGCTCAGCAGCCACCTGCTCGCTTCCTCCCATTCCTGCCCATTTCTTCTGAGGGTGGGACAAGGGGCAATGGGGCAGTCAAAGGGAAGCCACAGGAGATTCCAGACCTGGCTGTTGCTTGACTTTCCCAGGAAACTGTCCTAACAGCACACATTCTTGGGTATTCTGATTTCGTTGGTTGGTTGATGCTCCCCACGTGGATCTCGTGGGCAGCCATGGTTGAGAGCCACTAGTGTTCAGCAGAGGAATTGATGGGAGTGACTGTGCTAGAAACTCAAGTTGGTGGGGAGGGCATACCCCAAAGGGCAGTCAGTCTCTTGAGGGTTTCACAGGGTCACCAGCCTCAGGAGGGTTGCCCTGCTATCTCAGGGCTCGTGAAAACCTTTAGTTACTCCAGAGACCCCTTCAGCACCATGTTGTTTATCTTTTATATAAAGTGATATTGTCCTGAGAGTGGTTCCTGCCTTGCCTTCCCATGTCTCTTCCCATCCCAAAGAACACATCAGTGTCTCTCCTCCCCATCAGGCTATATGCTCAGTCAGCACTCAGCATCACTTCCAAACCAATAGCGTTGAGCTAAAATGAAATATCCCAATGGCACCACGTGCATCTGAAGAATAGTGCTTTCTTCTGGATGTTCCTCCCATTTGGCTTTAGATGCAAGGGATTCATTTATTTATTTTAAATACTATCCTAGATTTTGGCAAAAGAAAAAAAAAGGAGCTCTGTCTAAATTATTCGTATCTTCCTTTTTCTAAACAGCCATTGATCGTTAGATAATAAGGGGTGATTTCTGTTTCAGGCATAAAATGAAACCCAAGCGTGTTTTAGGATGGAAGGCCCTGATGTTCTCTACTTTCTGTCATAAATGAGTGCCATCTTACTTGTAAGCCTGCCTGTGAAGGGATGAGGGGATGGCACGCCTGGTGTGGGTCACTGGGTCACTGTTCTTTGCCCCATTCTCCCTAGTGTTGGGACTCCATTTCTTTTGTATGTAGGGTTATGGTTGCTTAATCCTTTTTTCCCCAGAATGTCCCTTTCTTATGCCCACGATTTCCTGTGAGGCCCTCTTTCAGCGACAGTGTGGTTACTTCTCTTTCTGCTTCTTGGTTTCCAGACTCATGCGTTCCTAATGGGGACATAATGGCAGACAGAGGACTTTGATTCCATCTGTATGTTGCTCACTGGGGAATGGCGGCTTATCCTTGGAGATTTTTCCTTCTGAGCCGGCGCTTCACCTGTGCCTACAGCTGGCTGTTTCGGTGTTTGATCTGGTCAGCAACTCCCTGCTAGTATTGCACACTTTACTCTAAGCAGGTCTGATGATAATGGGCCCACTCTCACACCAACTTTGCTGTAGAGTGAGGTTGGTGTTCTGAGGCAGTGGTATGTGGAGTCCTGAACCAGTGGGACAAAGGCTTTTGTTAGCCCCTAACTCATGATTCTCTCTGAGACCCTGCAAACAGAAAAAGGCAAAGCCATATTATATGTGAATACATGTTTATTTCTGTGACTCATAAGCACTGGGCCTTGCAAGAGGGATGGGATTCAGTATAGTCAACATGCCTCCAGTACTGAGCTGGTCTTTTTGAGGATGGTGCCATTCTAGGGGCTCAGTGCTGGTCCCTTTTCCTCGTAGGTTAGAAATGCTGTGGTAACAGTAACTACATCAGTCCTAGGGAGTGCAGGCAGCTAGGTCCATGGTTAGTCTTCACTGCTGACCAGTATGTCCATGTGCCAATCATGCCGTAAACGTGACAGAGGTTGGTTGAGGTCAACTAGTCTATCATTTTGACTACTTGTTTATTGCCCCTTCAATGTGAATAATTTCTGGTGAGCATGGACACATCATACAAATAGCTTTTCACTCTGTGCCCACTCCCAAAGGTCTATATGCCTCTAGCTCAGATTTCTTTGTCTCCTATCTTTGCATCATTTTCCTTTTCAGGTCCCTACTATCTAGCCAAGACATTTACAACTGCCTGAAAGTTCATTTATAGTCTAACATCAGGACACTTTTCTTGCTAACTAAAAGGAATGATCAGGTGCATTGCCCAAAGTTGTACCTAGTGGGAGGGTTTTCCATCAGTAATACCTTTCAAAGACAGCTTTAGTTATTGTCATTCATCCGCACACCTAGCTCACTCATCCATACACCAAGCTCCTCCTCCTGGTCACACAGAATCACTACCTGTGGCCATACACATGAACCAAGAAGCAGGAGCTGCGGTGACAATAGTGGATGTCATTGAGGTCTGGGTTCCCAATCATGCAGCTTCCTTGTCCCTCTGGGCCTGCTCTTCTTTGAACCTCGGTATACCACCTCCATTTTACAATGGATTGTTGCTGGGCCTGCTTAGACTTATAACTTGGTAGGTCTGAAAGGCCCCAGCTCACGAGCAGTCTGGTCACATGGTCGTTTGGTGCCCATGGTTGAGCATTCTGCTTCTGCCATGACTCCATCGCACAAGAGGAGTTGTTTCTCAGAAGACGTATGATTCCCTGCTGTAGGTGGCATGTCTCCCTCCACAGCTCCAGGGAACTGCACTGTGAGTTTCCCATTGGGTTTGCCCCAAACTCCACATTGTAGCTTTTCTTCCATCATACCCTCAACACTCTAGGGTCTACCAGAGCATAGGGTTCAAGTGGTAGGGCTGTGGTATTACAGCCATGACCTGAGCCCTTTCTTGCTCCAGGTCTCATTCAAAGTTGGCACATCTTCATATGATACACTTTATGGGCAAGAATAGTATCCCCATTTTGGCCAAGGCCAGACGAGAAAAGAAAATGCATCTTAGAACTGATGATACATGGTGTGATGGTTAGTTTTATGTTAACTTGTTGAGGCTATGGTGCCCAGTTGTTCAGTCCAACACTAGTCTAGATGTTGCTGTGAAGGTATTTTGTAGATGTGATTAACATTTACAATTAGTTCACTGTAAGTAAAGAAGATTATCCTCGTTAATGTGTGGGCTTTATTCAATGAGTTGAAGGCCTTGGAAGCAAAGACTGAGGTTTCCTGTGGGATAGCCTATGGATTTCAGATTTGCCAGCTCCCACAATTGGATGAGCCAATTCCTTAAAATAAACCTCTTTATAACTATATCTTTATTTGTTCTTTTTCTCTGGAGAATCATGACTAGTACATATGGTATGTATGTCTTTATGATAAAGAGTTTTTAAAAATCTGGATAAAGTGGATGACTTTTTAGAAAAATAAAAATTAGAAAAATAGTTGATAAAATAATAAAATTAGAATATCTAAATAGAGCAAAAAAACCCCAAGAAATAGTGGAAAACATGATGAAAATAACAGAAGTACTTGCTTTCCAAAGTGCTTACATAATTTTATGGACCAATTCTATAATCCTATCACAAATTCATATGGGTAATTGCTAATCAATTAAAGTGTTTCAGAGCATAGAGTGGGGATGGAAAATTTTCCAATCTATTTTATAAAGGGCGCATAACCTTGATAGAAAAATGGGACATCAATAAAAACAACAGTAGCACAAGCAACAACTACAGATGAATCTTACTTATGAATAGAAATATGTTGAGTCATTCTAATGGGACATCTTTAAAACATAACCGTAATGAGGTAGGGTTTGTTCCAAGAATACATAATGGTTTCACATTAGGAGTTCTAATAATATAATTTATTTCTTAACAAGTCAAAAGGAATAACTATATCATTATTTATAAGACATTTTTATAACACTTGAAAGCCATTCTTGAATTTTTCTTTAAACACCTCTGGTATTTAGGAATTAAAGTTTAATTTAATTATAAACTTGAATTCAAGGCCTGTTTGATAGTTCTCAAAGACAGCATCATTCCCACTAGAGTAATAACAGAGTTTGTGCACGTCTAGCTGAGTATGAGTGTGGGGACAGGACAGCATTTCTTACTTCTCCCCGTACCTGGTATTGCCTACCTAAGAGTTGTGACCGGCAGCTGACAAATGCCTTCGAGGGCTGTCCTTCCCTTGTTATTGGTGGCTCTCGGTACTACCCATGTGGATGCAATGAGCGCATTCTGATTCACAGCTTCTGATATAGTGAGTTAGGACCCTTTACAGCTCAGTGTGTTAAAGAGGAAACATATAATTTCAAGAATTACTTGCTGTCATCTGTACAAATGCATAACAATGAAAAAATCTCATTGAATCCTTTGTCTCATTTACTTTAGATATATTTTCTCAAAGCTTATTTTCTATGTCACAAGGTGGTTCTGTCACAGCAGAAGAATATAATAGAATCTTAGCTTTCACCCTTGAAAAATATATTAAGTTCATTAAATAAAAATGAACTGTCACAAAGCAGATGCTACTTTAAAGAATGGAGTTTCTGGTAATTTACCTCTGAATGTAAATAAGTAGTCCTCTTCAATCCCATTTTTGAACATTTAATATATTATTAATCACAATCATGACACACTAACTAGTTACATATTTTCTTTTCATTTTCAGAAAAATTTTCTTTCTTATTCCCCTAAGGAACTTTGAAATGAGTGAAAACAGGGCCAAGACAGAATTTTCCTAATTTAACTCAGTCTTCATTGGGAATTTCAGGAGTGTATGTTTGAATATGTCTTCATGTTAATTTCATTTTTTTTTAAGTGAACTGATTACCTTTGAGGCCCAGGCATCAAGCTGTGAAAAGGAAGTCTTAAGCAGACAAAGTTCTGGAACCAAACACAAATCTAGAAGTTATTCTCAGATGTTTGACTTCCTCCAAGCTTTTATCTGATGACACCCTTGTTTACATCTTGACCTGGTCTCTTGGACTGGACCTCTTCTCACCTACCTGGGTCCTGATTTCCCACCTCCTGTGTCTGCCCATCCCCGTCCCTCTCCTCTCCTGCCTCCCACACTGTGGCCACCTCTCTCCCCATGGCTGATACTGCTTTTCTTCTCTTTCTTTTCCTTTTCTCTTCTCCTTTGCCTTATCTTTATCTTTCCCTCCCTTCCTTTTTCTTCTTTTCTTTTCTGTTTTTTTTTTAAACCAGAATCATATATATATACATAGATTCAAAAAGAACTACGTCCTCCTTATTTTCCTTTCCCCAGAAACAGCCACTTCCAACCATTTTAGCTGATTCTTTTGGCACTGACTTTTGTTTCTCTAAAACATTATTATTTCTCATTTTATTTTAGTGTTAGGCATTATTTATTGACTTTCTGCTTTGGAAGATGAAGATTTATTTTTTTTTTCACACTCCCCCAGTCCAAGCCCACCACACATGCATATACCCTCAGGCTCTGGTTCTTGGATTTACTTCCTATTCTAGGTCCTTGTTGCCGACGGAACCCAAGCTCTCCCCCACTGTCTGCATCTCTCACTCTCCCTAGACACGGTGGGCAGTTCATCCACGTCATCTTTAGCAAAGCGCGGGAGACTTCTGAACCATTCTAGTCCAGACCAATGTCCTCCAGCACAGCCACAAAGCTGTCATTTCTGAGTTGTCCTTTGTTGCCTTTTGGAAATAACCTTGCTTCTTTCTTGTTTTGGATCCGTGGTTTCACAGAACCTAGCTATGTCTTCTGCTTTTACACTTCAATCCTTGCTTGAAGGAGAGTATCTTCCTGCTATTTCCTGAGTTTGCACTAATAGGTGGGGTATTTTGAGAACTGGCTTGTCTGAAAATCTTTGTTCCACCCTCAAATTTGATAACTACTCTGGCTTGCTACCAAATTCTAGGTTTGAAATGATTTTCCATTGAAATTGTGAAGGATTTGCTTCAGTTTACAATATGGCTGGTGAGAAGTTTGATGACATTTTGATTTTTTTGATCCTTCCTGTGGTACCTGTTTTTAATTTTCTCCCTAAAAGGCTATAGGAAATTTTCTTTGTCCCTAGGGATGTAATTGTATACTGATGTGCCTTTGGGTGAATCTGTTTTCATCAAGGTGTTGGGCATTGAATGGGTCCTCTTACTTTGTAAACAGGTGTTCATTTTTCGAAAAAAAATTTCTTGCATTATTTTGTTGATGATTTCCTCTCCTCTATTCTCTGTTCTATCTTTTCTGGAACTTTTATTATTTGGATGTTGTATCTTATACCCTCCACTCCCTTTCTCCTCTCCCTCTCCACTCTCTCTCTTTCCCTTTCCCTCTTTTCCCCTCTCTCCTCCCTTCCCTCCCTCCCCTCCCTCTTCCCTCTTGGGAGATTTAGTCAATTTTTTCTTTCATACTCTATTAGATAGAACAAGTTTGGCTACCGGAGTAAGAGATGGCAGCATACACAAATTATTTCTCTCCCATGTAAGAGCCCAGCATAAATGGTCCTGGGCTGTTGTCACAGCTCTGAGGTGTCAGGCCCCTGAGTTCCTTATACCTCATGGCTCTGTCTCTGAAATGTTGCTCTCTCTTGCCAGGTCCACAGTGTTCTGCCATATTCTACCAGAAGTCTCCCTACTCTAGCTCTTGGGGAGGACGTGAAGGAGAAAGAGAGGTTCATACATCATTTCTGTTCACATACTCTTGGCCAGAGCTTAGTTACCTGGCCACAGATACTGGGACCAGGAAGTGTGGTCTTTATTCTTGGGTCCTGCTCCCCCCTAAGAACTGTGGGGTCTATTTCTTCAGGAGAAAGGGAGAATAGATGTTAAGTGGCAAGTAAGAGCCCCTGTTACAATTCTCACTTCTGGCAACCCAAACATCCGTGTACTTTCTTTTTGCCCCACACAGAGAACATTTACATTTTCCTGAGAAAAAGAAATGTTGCCTCCAATCCACTTTCGGCATCCGGCTTAAAGTTCCTGCTTATCCTCCCACTGAATGCCCTCTATAAGCAGGATACACGTGCAGAGTGACCTCAGTAAAGCCCCACTGGACAAAGGAAGAATGAAGACGCCCACAAGAACTACTGATGCCTTATGATGCTCAGAAGCTGCTGGAGACTAAATGTCGGCTGCCCCTGCACACAGCTGGCTCTGCTCTCTGGGAGTAACCAGCTCCCTGCCCTGTGGGCTCCCTGGGAGGTTTGTCCTTGCCCAGCATCCGCCACAGGCACATGAACAGTGGACACTGCACACCATGCCCTTTTCTGGAAGTAACAGCTTTATGACCCAATTGCTGCAGGTTTGGACTCAAGGATTTCAAACTGGTTGAACAGTCGGGTTTGGCAGGCCAGTGTATGTCTCTCTGGCAATGAAATTCATTCACAAACCTACAAGTCTATCTGTTCTGCCCAGTTCCATGTGTGAGGTGACAGCCAGGGATCTCATCGGGACAGTTTTCAGCCTGGGATTCTTGCTTGTCCTCCCTGCCACCCCCCTGCCCCCTGGAGGGCCTCTGAACAAAATAGGTGTGGTTGGATTGCAGCACCCTTCTTCTGATTTTGCCTGCTGGGCTGGTTCCCCTGCTCTGCCCAAGGACTCTTAGGGAAGGGTAACTGAAATGGGTTTGGGAGTACACTCTTTACCCACGCTGAGGCTGTCCTTCTGTGGAGTCACCTATTCTGACTGCCTTGTCTCGAGTCACAGAAGCTTTGGGCATTTTCAACTCTGCCTTGCAGTGAATGGCCTGACTCCCAGCCAGCTGAGGTCGTGGGCTGCAGAGGGGAAGCTGTTTCCCTTTCGTGGTTGGTTCTCTCTGACGTAGGGCTTTGCTGGAAGAGGAAGGGGTAGACTCGTCTCCGTTGGTGCCAGCCCAGCCAGCTTCATGCCCTGGTGACAGGGAGGCACAGAAGGTTGGGTTGGTGGGGACTGACTTTGGAACTGTGTTCTTTTCAGGGGAAGGGCTGATAGAGGGGGTTTGGGAAGAGTCCTTAGAGATTAAGAGACATGGAAGCTCTCCCTCTGCTGGTACTTCCTCTCTGGGTTCCAAAAATGGTGTGTGAGGACTCCTTGGTTTTGGCTCTAATGGAGCTCGGGCCAAGAGAAGCCAGGGTGCAGATCTGTTTTTGTCCTTGAAGGTGAGTGAAACTTAGCCAGTAGAATTACTCCTTTCCATATCTCTGAATCTTCTCCCCATTGCTAATGTGTGTTGTAACTGGAGCAAGTCAGTGTGGGTCAGGCTGATTCATGATTTTATGGCAAATGAACTGGAACAGATATGGTGCTGCTGGCAGGAATTCAAAGCTCATATACTTCCCTTAGACCTCTGACTTGAGTAATGAAAATGCAGTGGTTTGATCCAGGTGGGCTCCAGGTAAACAGGAGAGAGAAAGGTGAATAAGAAAAGGTACATGGAATCATGAAGTAAATGTCAAGGAGAGGTCAAAGAAGACGTTGGGCCTGAGGTAGGGATGATCTGTGATTCACGGTCCTGATTTCTTGCTGTCTTTCTGACGGGATTCAGTCCCGTTTGGTCAATGGAGGTAATTGGTGAATTTGGTAGAATCAGTTGCAGGACAAAACTCCCTAACCCTGTGTGCTAACAGAGGGGCTGTGCTGCCTCGCTATGGACTTGCTGTGCTGTCCCACCAGCATG
>RCUC01038187.1:0-10501 GCA_003697995.1 Taxidea taxus jeffersonii | reverse complement strand
TGTGTGTGTCAGGAAGAGGGAAGGCAACGATAGTGCAGAGCATTCCAGCACATGCATATGCTACAATTTCTTTATTTCCTTCTTGCTGGGCTGCGTCGAGTGTTTGCTTTTTATGAATCGTGCTGCTGGGAACCTTCCTTTCCCGGCCGGCTGCACGGGTTGACGGCTAATTCATAGATGTGAACGAATCATCCCAGAACGAGTGACTGTGAACAGTGACCAGTGATTCGGCGCGTTCCTGCAATGCGGACCAGGCTCTGGAAACCTCCGCCGGCCTCACTCGGGTCCTTCCCGCAGGGTAACCAGCTGGGGGCCGGCTGGTCGGAGGCGGCCTCGCTCGCACTGCGGCGGTCACCGGGGCTGGCCAGCTGGGGCTCCGCGTGTCCCTGCCGGCGGGACACCCCGCATGTCTTTACAAGGCAGCAGACTGGAAGCCGCAAGGTCTGCGGAGGCCTTGCAAGTCACACACGGCTACTCGGGCTGCGTTTTCTCGGTCAAGGCAGGTCTGCTCGGAGGAGCGGCAAGGGTCTTTGCAGGCGGTGTGCTCCGGGGAGGGGAGGACGTCGTGGCCGCGCTTCTCAGTCCATCGCAGACGGAAGCCCGCGCGGAGTGCCTGGGGCGCAGGGCCGGTTTCGGCCCCGCCAGCAGGTTCCTGCCGCCTCGAATCCTGGGCCGTCCCTGGTCTTAGAGTCGCTGGTCTAGTTTTCGCCGCGTCGGATCACACCCATGTGTGGTGGTCTCTCGTTGTGCTTTAATTTGATTTTCTCTGCCTACTAATGAGGCTCAGCACCTTTTTATGTGCTTGCCGGCTGTGGACCCTCCTTCGGAGGAAGTGATTTGTGGGAGTTCTTTATATAGCCTGGGTATGAGTCAGTTGTCATCTCCCTCTGCCCTCCCGCTTCGGTCGTGAGTGATTCGCCTCTTGATTAAAAAGGAAGTCACATCTGAGCCGCGGTCTGCAGGACGATGAATAATTAATGAAAAGCAGGGAGACCTTACAGGTGGAAGCATGAAGAGTGCTAAAAGGGACGAAAATGCAGGCATCTGAGGGAGACGGTGTGTGCGGGGGCGGGGGCGACAGCGGGTGAGGCTGGGGGGCCGGGCTGGAGGCGAGGGGCCTCTGATGGAGCCGAGGGCCGGGTTTTCGCTGCTCACTCCCTCTCCTGTATTTGTGGCGTGGAGACCCTGTCGCGTTATGTCCAGCGTGCGGGGACGAACACACCTAACCCACAGACCTTCCTAGAGGGAGCTTATTATAGGTCCTTATTATAGGGGGTAGTGGAAAAAGAAGAGAAAGGCCGTACCTCACACGCACACCCCTGCACACGCACACCCACGTGCATACACACATCAGTAGGAGCCTGAAGAAGGAAGCACAGAGATGGGGACACAACGGCCGTGGGGTGTCCCTGGGTGGGAGCATTTCTAGAGAAGATCTTGGGGGACCACAAACACACCTGCAACACGACCCCCCGAGATCTAGCTCTCAGGACAAAACCTTGTTCGAAGCAGAGAGACACTGGATGGTCGCTTCTCTGAAGGGAGTGGCTTCCCAGAGGCGTGTGCGCGTACGAGGAGAGCTCTTCTTTGTTGCAGACTTAAGTGTGGTTTGGGCTTTTAAGAAAATTGCAAGTACCTGTTAACGTATTAAAGACTGGTAAAGGATATGGGTCTGTCAACGTCAGCCAAGAAAGGCTTCTGACTTCCCATTTAACAGAAGGTCGCAAACTGATCAGAAACGGCTCAGGGCAGGGGAGGAAAGATGTGCATAGGTGGGGAGCCAGGACCGTCGGCTCAGCGGGAGCGTGGAGGACGGAGTCCCTGCGGAGGGGCTGTGCTGGCACAGATGTGGGCCCGGGAGGGGCCCCCACCTGTCCTTAGCCGCGGACAGCCTCTCCAGCGACACCGGGTTTGGGGGCTCTGGGTGCAGGAACTCAGCGAGGGACACGGGGCCAGGTTTGGCAGGGCTCAGCCGCGGACGCCCTGGTGTGGGCAGGCGCGTGATCCCGCCCATCCTCTGCCCCCCGCCTGTTCCCGGGGGGATGTGGTGCGGCATCGTTTTGGAAGACCAGGAGGACGATGGGATTCTGACACCTGCTGGAAAAGTAGAGACTACAACCCGGACGGGGGTAGTGAGATTGGTTTTGCTTTATGATGATTATTTTTTCCTGATTTTCCCCTCTCACAATAGTAATGCCTGCTATGTCAGGAAGTACGACAAGGAAGATGAAAACCGTCCATCATTCTATGGCCGTTCTGGCGTGTTTCCTGCTGGAAGAACGATGGGGCGAACAATTATTTACGAGGTGACCCGAGAGGCAGCCTCGCCGCTCGATGCTGGGGCTGCGGCAGCGAACCAGGCAGACATGCGCCTTTCCGCGTGGGGAAGCCGGCGCGGCTCCTGGGCAGGAAGCGTGCTTTCCTCCAGGACATTTGAGGTAGGTGATGGCCCTTTGTCTTGCTTACTGTGCGCTGGGCTTGTGTCCGCAGCTTCGCTGTGGGGAAGGGTTCTCTGTAGGTGCTCTCGCTGGACCTCTATGCTGGCTCTACGAGGGGCGGCCACTGTCCCCCGACCCCACACACACGACAGATGGATGCGGACGAGCTGGGTAACCTGGCGGATCCGACGGCACCCAGGCCCGCACCAGCCACACCACTGCGGCCGCCTGCAGAGCGCACGCCATCCCTGTCCCTTCTTCCCTCGCTAGGTCTGATCGCCGCGGTGGCCCGGAGGTGCCGCCGAGGCCGGGATGATGGACGACGACACGGAGCTGAGGACCGATGGGAACTCCCTCCTGAAGGCGGTGTGGCTGGGGAGGCTCCGGCTGACCAGGCTCCTCCTGGAAGGGGGCGCTTACATCAACGAGAGCAACGACAAAGGGGAGACGGCCCTCATGGTGGCGTGCATCACCCAGCACGTGGACCAGCAGAGCACCAGCAGGCCCAGGATGGTGAAGTACCTGCTGGACCACAGGGCGGACCCCAACATCCAGGACAAGTCCGGCAAGACGGCGCTCATCCACGCCTGCATCCGGAGGGCGGGGGGCGACGTGGTGTCCCTGCTTCTGGAGAACGGCGCGGACCCCAGCCTCGAGGACCGCACGGGGGCTTCGGCCCTGGTCTACGCCATCAACGCCGATGACAAGGACGCCCTGAGACACTTGCTCGACGCCTGTAAAGCCAAAGGGAAGGAGGTGATCATTATAACAACCGATAAGTCGTCGTCCGGCACCAAAACCACGAAGCAGTATCTCAACGTCCCTCCTTCGCCCAGAGGGGAAGACCGCCAGCCCCCTCCTCTGTGCACGTCCCCCTCAGAGATTGAACTGAAGGCTTCAGGCCGGGGCGCCCCACCCCCCGAGAGGGAGGATGGCTTCTTCAGCCTCCAGTCAGGGCGTCTGAGTGCCTGCAACATGGCCAAGGCTCTGAACGAGCCTGGGTCACCCCCCAGGAAAGTGGGGAGCCTCAAGCGGGCCCGCCTGCCCCAGCTGAAGAGGCTGCAGTCTGAACCCTGGGGCCTGATAGCGCCGTCCGTGCTGGCAGCCAGCGCGCGTCAGGACGAGACCCACGGCCCCAGCCCGGACGGCGAGGTCATCAAGAGCTTCAGTGATGTGTCCTTCCCCAAGAGGGGGCCGCTCTCCAGAACCAACAGCATCGATGGCAAAGACCCCACCTTCTTTCCCACAGTCGCTGAGCAGGTGCTGAAGATCACGGCCTCCCCAGGACCAGCATCCTGGAAGGCAGCCCAGGAGAAGGGTCAGGCTCCCCACCCCCGTCTGGCCCGGAGGGGAACTCTCCCTGTCGACCAGGAGAAGGTGGGTATCGGTCCAGCAGGCCCCCCTGCTCTCAAAGATCCCGTGTCCCTCAAACGGCTGGAGAGTGATTTGCACGACTTAGAAATACAGGCTGGGGCCGACCAGCTCAGCTCGGTCTCCCTGGAATCAAGCAAAGCGCCCTTGGACAGGAAGAGGCTCGACGGCTCCCTCCTGGCTCTCTTCCATGGCTCGAGGGAGTCCCTGGACGCCGCGCCCAGCACGTCCCCCAGCTCGGTGCGCCGCCGGCCGCCGCCTCTCCTGGAAAGGCGAGGTTCTGGAACTCTGCTGCTGGACCGAATTTCGCACACCAGGCCCGGCTTCCTGCCGCCCTTAAACGTCGGTGGGAACCCACCTATCCCTGACATCAGATCTAGCAGCAAACCGTCTTCTCCACTTGCGAGCGGCTTAAAATCCATGGTTCCCGTTGCGCCCAGTTCACCGAAGAGAGCGGACTTGAGAAGCAGACGAACGCTCCTGCGGAGACATTCCATGCAAGTGGAGCAGATGAAGCAGCTGTCGGACTTTGAGGAGACCGTCACCTAGAAGCTTCCGGCGGGCTGTAAACCACAGGACTCTGCGTAGTTACTGAAAGGCACCCTCGTCTAGAGCAACACAGCCGCACGTCCCGTGGGTCCCTCCGCGCTGGCGGCAGGGTTGGAGCAGGGTGCTGCTTCCCTGCGGAAGTGGTCTCTGGGTTTATGCAGCTTTCCCTGCAAAGAGCTCAGGATAATTGGGTTCGAGACACGAAATCACCGAAACCAAAAAATTCCCCATGGTCCTCCCTTCGGGGTTGGGAAGGAACAGCAGCAAATACAATGATCCCGGGCCCCAAATCTCAGCTCCCCTCCACCAGGCAGATGAGAATGGAGGTCCCGAGACGGTATTCAGATCACGCCCTTTGTAATCTATCTAAAAGTGCCTACAGAGATGACGAGGCTTTTGCATTTCTTGGGATGTACAGAAACTCAGCCCGGCCCCGAGCTCGGGTATCCCGCAGCTGCCTTCCCTTCGGAGCAGCAGAAGCGGAGCTCCCCGTCAAAGAGGCCCCGCGGGTGGGGTGCTGTCCAGCACCCGGTGCCCCAGATCCCTCCTGCCCCCGCCACACCCTGCATTCATGCACACCTGCCGGTGTGCGGCGGGTCCCCAGCGATTGTAACCACGCGTCCCCCGACTTCCGATGGACCGTCCTTGGGGGGCACCTCAGAGACGCGGCCTGCCCCCCGCCCTGACACTAGCTCTGTGTTGAAATCTTGTGGAGAGACACCCGGGGGCTGTTAATGAATTTGGAGTTGAATGTGATACAATTTCCAGAACAGACCCTTTTCTTGCTTGTTCTTAAGCAAACCTGATGAGACTCCCCAAAGCCAGGGCGATAATAACGATGGGACAGGCACGGGGGAAGAGCCCAGGCGGTGCTTCTCAGGCCGGAAGCCGTCGGGGGACGGCCTTGAGTTCTGGAGCCCGAACGTGGCTCCAGGGTGCCGGCCGTCCTTTCAGGGGCTGTTGTCCAGGTAACTGAAGGAAATTTCGGTTTCTGCTGTGTCTGAACTACCCACACGATGGGAGGTTTGTAGAAATGACCAGAATGACCCTCTCCAGCCAGCGTCCCAAGCCGAGAAGGGAGGCAGACTCAGCACGTCTGGGGTGCTGCAGGCACATTTCGGATGAGGGCTCCTGGTCACCTCCCGGTCATTCTTCCTCTCCTGCTGCCCGGATACGCCAGCTCCAGGGTTAGAAGAATGCAGTGGTTCCTGGGGGTTGTGTCCCACAGAGGATTTGGGTTTGAATCCCTGTTTCATCATCTACCAGCTTTGGGACTTCTCTAAGCCTCCACTCCCTCACGGGCAAAACAGGCTTGGCAGTGGTCCACCTCGAACGGGTGAGGGGAATGACGGGCGGCCGCTGGGCCCGGTACGGACCAGTGGCTGGGTAGGAGGTGGGTAATTCTTACTGACACCGCCAGACCGCTGAGGCTCCCGCATCTCAAATAATACATAATATCCTGCCCGAAATGGATTCCAGTGCTGCTGAGGAAGTCAAGGGTCTCCTCGAGACCCCGGGGGGTGCCGTGGTACCGAGCCGTCGGCACCCCGGTCGAGGAAAATGCCTTCTGTCACATCGGTTCTCCATGTCACAGCATTTCCATCCCGACATCTGCTGGCCGGTTCTCTGAACATCCCAAACGGCCGTGCGACGCCCGCACGCAAGGCGAGTGTCTATTTCTTCATCATTCCTTCCGGGCGCGCCGGTCCGTCCTCGGCCCCTGCGCTGCGGAAGCTTTAGGCTGGGTGAGGCTTTGTCGTGAGGGCTGTCCTTGCGCGGCAGGAGGCTCGGCGGCAGCCCCGTCCCCTTCCCACCAGACGCCAGTAGCACCTTCCTCCCGGTTGCGACCACCAGAAACGTCTCCCGACGCGGCCAGACATCTCCTGGGCCCACATCGCCTCGGCTGATCACCGTGGCTCCAGCAGGATGACAGCGCGCCCGGCAGAAATCGGTCATGACCAGCAAAGCTGCACGGAGGTGTGGGTCTGGCCAGGTCAGCCCTCCCACTGACCTGAAGCCACTTGAAGTCTGCTTTAGCAGGGTGACTGATCGATCGATCCATAACTCGGGCCCCCGGGGTTCTTGGCAAACACACCTGCGGGAGTGCTGGTGCCCTTTTGTACTTTGTGGGTGGGGAGGAAAAGCACGTAAGCTAGTGAAAACCTACGGCTCACAAACTTGGTTTAGGGTGAACGATGAATAAGCTTCTCGGGACCACTGAGTCACGAACAGTTCTTACCAAATGGACGTGACTGCAGGCAAGGACACGTTTCCACACGTTAGAGAGAATCATGTGGACATCCATTGTTCTCAGCAGCTCATTAACCCCCCCACCCCACACACGCTCCCACTGTCCTCACTGCCAGCGAAAGCTAGCCTCTACTAGTAGATCCGTCCCACGCATGCCCACAGCAGGAGCAGCGGGGACTCCTGGCCTGCCTCCGTCCCTGGTGACCCGTCCATTGGCCTTTCTCCTGAAGGTACGTTCTCCATCCCTGTTTGACGACGCATTCGCTGCATTAGGATGTGTTCCAAACTAGTACGACCACAACACTTCATCGATGTCAGTGCAGAAACAGGCGATTTTGTCCACATCAATGGACCTCACGAGGATGCTTCTAAAACGTACGTTTTCGATTCCACCGTGCTTTCTAGATCAGAGAGGCACTTCTCTTTTCCGAATCCTAGCGCCACTGCAAGAGTTAGCTGCAAACTGTAGTTAAGGCATAAGACTTTCTGGAATGCTTATCAAGACATATTCTAGAACAGGAGCCTGAAGTTTAAAAGTCTGGAACTTTGGTTTAGCTTCTAGACACCCCAAAGCTGGTTTCTGTTTGTTTAGACCTGTCGTAGAGTCTCTTAGAATTTCATCAGGTAAACGTGTCCTGCCAAGGGCAGGCTGTGTCCAACCCTTCTCCTTGAACTCCTCCTCCTGCTTGAACAGGTTCTCTGTGGCGTTGGACTCTAGTCTCAAGCTGACGGCGGGCTCAGAGACGTGTCCATTCAAGTAACAGAACCGTCTAGATATTTCTAACATGTCAATAAAAGATATATGGCAATCCTTCAATAGCACGCCCCTTTTTGTAGTGAAATCTCCATGACAAATATCACCTTTTCCTTATGACGGGGTTGACGTCACTGCCTGGGAATGTCAACTTTAGCAAACATCCCAATTTCATGCAGGCATAATTTTAAAAATTAATTTTTACCTCCACAACTATCATGGTTTCTCTCTTGGTTAAACAAGAGGCAGAGGACAAGAAGGTGCATTTCCACGGCGAGAGGTGGGTCTCTGGACCCTACCCCCTCTGCTTGGGTTTCCTGAGCCACACGCTGCAGTCATGGGGCCTCCCTCCTTGGGTCCAAGGTCTGACGTCGAGGAGTGTTAACATACGCTCCTGCTCGAGGACAGAGCATAGGTATCAAGTGGCCTGGCGCTGGTCTCTTAAGAGTCTGGGATCTGTGACTCACAATTCATCCACACCCCAATTCCCCTGGAAGTTCTAGGTTCTCCCCTAGACTACTGAAATAACTTAGGTTAACAACAAGAAAAGAAAAAGGACTAGTGTCAGTATGTTTCTTCCTCCTCTGTCTTCAGGAAAGGCAGGTCCCCATTGTTTCTAAACCCCTAGAGGAGAGATTATGAAGGACCCTACTGGGGGAGGGGGAGGAGAAGCTGATGGGGCTGATGGGGGATGAGGCCACAGGAGTCCACCTGGAGGGAAAGGGTGCATTCCCAAGACTGATAGAAGGTCAGAAATTTGGGGTCCCTTGAGTGGACCTCCTCCCAGAGCAAAACCATGGAGGGAAGAGGCTGCATGGTGCATCCGGGAGGCTGGGCGAGGGTCAGGCTGTGCAGGAGGACATCACAGCTGCTTGCCCTAAAGGAACACGGCAGCTCGGACAGTGCACACATGTCAGCATGGCGGGAGCCCGAATGCTGTGCGCTGCTGAAGACTGCCATAGAATAGGGCCAGGAGAGCTCCTCCGAGACCTAGATGGACATTCTTATTGTCTTTTTAAGGTCAGCAGAGATTGGGAGGTGGGGGGACAAGACCCATTTTTAATTGATTTAGAAAAGTAAGGAAATGTGATGCTTCTTACATTCAATGGTAATGAAATGAGATTGATAGCAGTCCGTGCTCTATAGCCCATGGTGTGCGCAGCGTAGGAAGGAGAAAACCCGCATCACACTTGGAATTCGCCGGGGGGAGGTCATCAAGAGTAAAGAACAGACTTCAGGAAACAAGATGGAGGTCACTGTTTTGCAGCTGTGCTAATTCCAGATCAAGTCCACAGATCCGACGCCGGCCGGCTAACTGTGGACAGGGGCTTGAAATCCTACAGTAAACATGGAGTGCCACCCACCAGAGAAAAGGGTCAGCATTATGGGGAAGGACGGGGAAGGAAGAGGAACAGGAAGGGAGAGGGAATGAAAGGACCAAGGAGGTCAAGGTCCTGCCAGTGTGAACCAGCCCAGAGCAACAGCCCGTGGAGGAAGAGCCCTGGGGATCTCCATTCTGGAGTCCTCTGCCTCACCTGGGATGATGGACGCAGAATCACAGATACTCCTGATCTAAAGAAAGAAGGATTTCTCATATGGTGAGAGGTAAGTGTCCAAATTAATTAATTATCCCATTAGAATTTAATAAGTATTCAATCTTTTTTTTTTTTTTTTTTTTTGCCACTGTCAGCACTCTTGGTTGCCCATCTGGTTTGATTTCTGCCTTCTCCTCCTTTCTGTTAGATCCGAATTTTGTTCACGTAGTCATTGGATATCCTTGCCTCTCTTTTGACTGGAGCAAAGCTGCTCTGTCCCCAGCTCCCTTCAAGACAAGTCCTGACTGGTCTGAGTTGATCATGACAAGTCCTTTCTCCTTACCACAGATTGGGTAAAGGATCTAGCCTAAGCCAGCCACCATTGGGTGCCTCGTCACTGCCCTAGGTCCAGAGATGGCTGCAAGGCCTAATCAGACCAATTGGACTGAAAGAAAGGACATACACCCCATGGCTGAGAGATTTTCTCTTTCTTCCACTAGACATGACCAAACAAACATGTTGCCCCAAAACTTATTTGTTTGGGTTGACAATCCTCTTTTGACAAAGAGAGAACAGAGTCTAAGGATAACACCAACATGCAGAGGAGTGTAGAGCTTGGAGGAAAATAGATTGGAGCCTTGATCACATTATGCCTGCAGCCCGCATCACCTCTCAACTTTCTGTTACATGAGATAAGATATTCTGTTTCATTTAATAGTTAGAGTTGGCTTTTTGTTTACTTGGGACACCATATGAATTGGTTGTTTCCCCGGTCTCTGTTTAAATATTTTAATGATGACAAAAAAATCAGTACTCCATTCATAACTTTTTGGAAAGCCCTAACTGCCAGAAAGTTTTTTCTTATATGGAGTCGAAATGTCCCTCACTGTCAGATTCATGCGTAGTCCCAACTTACACGAGATGGGACACACAGGACAGATGTACCCTGAGGTACGGGTGGACACAGTGTGCTCGGTGGAAAGCATGTTGCTTTCCATGTTGCCACAACATTAGGCAGATCCGTGTTCAATTGCTGCCTTCCCCATTAAAAAGCTGGGTGAGTCTGGGAAATGGGGCAATTTGTTCAATGGCCATAAATTCCTGCCATCCAGTGTCCTCCTCCTCTAAATGTGACTTAGAGCTCCTCCCATCTAGAGCTGGAGTCTTAATTCTCCACCTTGAATCTGGGCTGGCCTCGGGACTCGGTTGGCTAACAGAACGGGGCAAAAGTGATGCTGGAGGTAGTTTCTGCTTCCGCCCTGCTGTCTTGGGATGGTGCCCCACATCTGCCATACACGGAAATCATGTACACTGCAAGAAGCCACAGGATGCGTGGAGGGCTGAGCACTCTAGCCAACAGTCCCCAGCAGCTGGCACACATGTGAGTGGGACCATCGTGGACCTACAACCCAGGGGACCCTCCAGCTGAAGAACCATCCAACCAACTGATAGAACCATGAGACATTGTAAGTCACAGCCGGTGTACACCACCGGGTAGTTTGTCATCCAGCAAAGGCCAAGCAGAAGCAGGAACATGAGTTCATTACACATCTTCCGGGTCTTTATTGTCAAAGGAAAAAGATAATCCTTTTTTTTTTTTTTTT
>RCUC01038175.1:0-11028 GCA_003697995.1 Taxidea taxus jeffersonii | reverse complement strand
GTGGAGCTTGAGTTAACTGGTCTGGAACTGGGCTGGGATGGAGGCTTCTTGTTGCCATGGTTACCTTCAGTGCCCGTAGTGTTTAAATTCTTCTCCCACAAGCTTGGTGTTTTGTTTTGTTTCTTTGAGGAGGGGATTGGGAGGGGGGAGTAACATTGCTGTGCTAGTTTGCCAGAAGGTTTTGTTGTTGTTTTTTAAATGTCTGACTTATCCTTAACTATTGGTCTCCCCGTGCTACAGGCTTCAAAGAGGGACACACTCTTGTCCATCCCCAGAAGTATCCTGCTGCTACTTGCTATTTGATGCCCATGAGCCTGGCACTGGGTGACAGCGGGGACAGTCTCTTTCATTCTGATCCACCCCCATCCTGGGCAGGTATAAGGGCTCACATCTCATCTTTCTCCACAGTTGCGTGTTTCTCCTTAGATTTCAGGACATCTGGTTGCTTTGCGACTTCTGCTCTTCAGTGGATCCAAGAGAACTTGTCCATGTTCCATCTGTTAGGCTTTGGTTCAGTCTCTGCTAGATCGCTGGCTCCCTGCCTCTCAGATGGGAGAAGTTAGGCAGCCACTCTTGGAAGCATCTGCTTGGACGTAGCACATGTCTTATCTGCTCATGTTCCACTGGTCAACACTCATTAGACACCTGACAAGGGGTGACTGGAGCCTGTACCCACAGGATGGCACAACAAGGATTGTATAGGGAGCAGTGATGTCCCCAGACTCTACATGTGACTCCCTGGGGAGAGAAGAAACGACCCAGAAACCACATTCTCCAGCAACTTGCTCTCCATGCTCATCACTGCCCTGTGAGGACTCATCACAGTGGATGCAACGGGTGGTGCCCATTCCTACTGAGGGACAGCTGGGCGGTCCCAGTTTAGAAGCAATGTGAGTGGTGTTGTGCTCCAATGTGGGCCTCCCTGGGCTGCACAACTGGGATGGCATTGCTGGGCTGAGGACTCGCCAGCATCAGGAGATAATGCTAGACTGTCTCCCTCAGGGCTGGACCATGTCAGCACTGACACAAACCTGTCACCCTCACCAAAAATTAGTAGCATCGAGGGAAGGAAGAGGAAGAACAAGGCCCCCGTGGTCTGGCTTCACAGTGCTCTATGGTGCCAACACTCAGGCACGCCTTCCATTTGTGGTGGAGAAGCCCTGGGCCCCCCAGCTGCCCGTGGCTCCCGTGTGTGTACGAGGTGGGTTAGGACAGATGTGAGACAGTACCCCAGTCCAGAGAGGGAGTGAAGCCAAGGTTCTGTCCTCTGAGTGGAGCAAAAGGGCAGCACATTGTGGGTCTGGAACAGAGAATCACTAAGCTCTTCTGAGCACAGATGGGTGTGGCTTGGGGAGTGTGATCTGTGATTATGCTCCCTTTTCGGGGTGAGGAAAGCAAGCTCTGGGGAGGCTTAGAGTTCACTCAAAGGGGCTTGGCCAGGACAAGCCCATTCTGAAGCCCCGGCCTCCCCTGCTTTCCCTTTGTCCATGGCTGCGTGGGAGACAGTGGCAGGTGGAGAGAGTGCTGGGCTCCCCTGCCCCCGCAGGGCAGAGGGGCACCACCGCCCTTAATCTGTCTCGGGGAGATGACCCGTACGTGGAATCTGTCGGGCAACCCAGGGCTCTCCAGCTTAAGGATGCCCAATTTCACTCCGGGTCAATCATCCCCCAGGCTGCCGGAGGCTTTGGGGCCCGATGAACAGACGCCTGCTCTCTTCCCACAGACTGGCTCATCTGGAAGCTTCCATCTGGGCTGCGGGCTGGGCTGACTCCATGAGGCCACGTGCCACTGTCTCGCAGGATCCCCTGTGCCCCCTGCAAGGTCTGTACCACTCACAGGACGTGCCCTAGCCCTCTGCTTCCTGCAGATAGTGAGGCTCTTATCACGCAGGGGCGGAATAACCTGTCCCTAGCCAGGGACTCCCTGTGCTGACCGCCCCGGTGGTTCCGCGGTAGCTGGGACGGGGATTTCTCCTACCTCTTACATGACCGCGGGGCCTGTTCCTTGCGCCTGTCTGGTCGCGTCACGTCATGGAGCTTTCTTGGGGCAGCCGGCTGGCTCTGAGCGCAGCTGCTGCCCAGGCCTCCCGGTGGAGGTGCCGGCCCTGGCCCCGTGGGGGCAGAGTGGCAGGGCCCCGTGGCGCATCCGTGGAAAACAGGCATTCACCCAAGTTGAGTCCAGGAAGAGGGGCGGCAGGGCTGATTGGCCTCAGGGGCTCCTCGGTCTCCGGAGGCAAACATGCGGGGTAGGGGCTGAGGGTCTGCACGACTGTAAGAGTGACAGCGTGTGTGAGCGCGCACACATGTGTACACACATGTGAGTGTGCGCCTGCATGTCTGTGTGCACAAAAGGGCTTGTATGTTTTTGAGAAGCAGAGAGAGACTCTCATGAGTGCCCTGCCAACCCCACAGGGGCCCCAATGTGTGAACCACTGAGAAGGAGGCGTGTGGCTCCCAGGGCCACACCTGGGGCTGCTCCACATGGCTTCACACACACGGGGGCGGGGGCATGACACACACACCCTCGGGTTTCCTATTTCCAAATTACTAGACGTAATGGACATTTTATTACTTAAGATCTTCAGACGTGGGTTGGAATGTCTTCCGCCCCAAAGCCCTTCCATGGCTCCTGAAACACAAAATCAAAACTCCGTAGCCCCGGGTTGCAGGCCTCCTGTGCAGTGGCCCCAGCTCGTCCCAGAGGCTGTCTTACCCATGACCTTTCCCCTCCTGAACCATGTGCAGATTAAGGGGCCACTTTTCTGAGCCTCCATTTCTCCATCTGTCTGCCTTCCTTGCTCAGCAGCCAGAGTGAGGGCTGTGACGCGCCCAGCACCTGAATGCAGGTTTCCTTTCCTCTCTCTACACCCTTGTCCTCTCCTCACCTCCGCCCTCCATGTCTGTGATTTGGCATCGGACCCTGCACCTGGTGGCCAACAGACACGCAATGCGGACTTGCCGCGTGTGGGACAGCAGGCCTTTCTTTTCCCGGAGGCGCGAGATTTCGACAACAGCTCCACCCGTATCGTGAGATGCACAGAGACTGAGAGTGGGTGTCGAGGAATTCGCCCAGCAAAGGAATTCTGAGCCCAAGACATGGGGCTGGGCTGGGCCGGGGGCAGGAGTCCTGCTTCCCGTGACTCCTTTTGCTCTGCTGGTCAGGCCTAGGGGCTGTACGTGTAATCTGAAGCATTTGGTAGCGATCTAATTAAATGTTAACACATCATTAAAGTGATTTGCAATAAGCACTGTTAACAGTTTGATAATTCCGGCCCCGGCTGACTCCATGCTGAAAACAATCGCTCCCGATCAGCCCTGAGCTGCTGACATCCCCTGCACGTTGAAGGACACACGTACGGGCTGCCACCCAAGACCTTCCGTGGGCTGAGCCCAGGTGTGGATACCGGGGGCCACAGAAGGGTTGTATGTCGACACGGGGAGCTGTGGCGGGATGGGGGAGCCGTGGATTTCCAGGGCACATTTTAACCTGCTGGGCGGCAGCCAGCAGGCCTTGTGCAGGATTAAGGAAGCACTTCTCTGCCCGGGTTAAGGCTCTGTAATGAAGGTGGCCTCCGGTTGAAGGCTGTGAATCACTGCTTGTTAATGGGATTAATTGCCTTGGAATTAAGTCTGCATTTCTGCACACCTGGGGATGCGGTAGAGGGATGGGAGCCATCTCTGTCTGAATAGCAACAGTGGCTTGGGGGCAGGGCACAGCTGGCTGGGAGGAGTGAAGCATGATCGCTCAGGGGAGCTGACTGCTGAGAAAACAACACGGTCTCGGGGTGACGCTCTGTAAGATGAGGGCAGAGCGGTAGTCCTCACACACCCAAAGGAGCCTGTGGATCACCAGGGACCATTGGAGCTGGTGGTTCCAACTCAGCTGGGAAACTGAGGAATGGCCAGAGGTGGGACATTGATGCTAGGTGGTGGGGACTGGAGCCCAGAAGCTGGCCCGTGTCTGTGGGGAAGGTCTAGGCCGTGGGTCAGGAGGGCTGGGCTGCTCTGAACCTCGACACTCTCATCGGTGAGAACTTAGTCTCGGGGCCTAGAGAGAGAACTGCATTAAGCCCAGGGCATCAAGTTAGTGCTGGGGGCCTGGCACATGGTTCCTGCCTCGTCCCTCGTTCTGTGACCAGGCCCTGCTGCCAAACTCCAAGTGCCTGGCAATGAGGTCAAAAGCTTGCATCCAACCAGGCTGTGTCTTTCAGTGGCCGAGGTGCTGGTGAGCTCGCTTTGGCTCCTGGGACATTCACTGAGCACTACACTGTGCCAGGCCCTGGAATGACAGGGGCATCGATGACACCTTTCTGGCTACTTTCTGCTCTCATCTCCTGCTCCTTGCTCTGACTCAGCTACAGAAATTGTGGGGGAGCTCTGTCCGTTTTGCAGACTCTCTAGGATTCCTGTGATGAGGCCAGGTGCCCCTGTCCTGTTTTCCTCAATGCCCAGACCTCTCTTATGCCTCCCCAACCTTTACTTGTTGAATGCATGTCTCCTCACTAGCTATAAGCCAGAGTGGACTGCTTCCTAGCCGTCGGTCCTGGGACAGCTTCCTTACCCGGACAGTGGTGTGATAATACCTCCTGCCGTGTGGAGTTCTTTTCGGGATGAAATAACACAGTGCACAAGAAGCCCACAACACATCTGTCTAGTGCCTGGTGATCTTGGCCTCTTCACTCTTACTGTATTACTTCTCAGCCTTCTATTGTTAGCAGGGAGTGCAGCTGCCAGGGGCTTGCCTGAGACCTGCCCCAGGCATCCAGTGGCAACAAATGGACACTTGTGGCTCCTTCTATTGACAAGTTCTCTCATGAGTACAGTGGCTGATGTGGGAAGAGTGGTGGGGAGCACAGCAGAGGGTGACAGAAGGCTATGTGGAGGGTGAGCTCACACGATCTGGGCCTCAAGTCATGAAACAGAGCACATGTATGTGTAATTGGGGCTGGGAGGCAGCCAAGGATGGGACATGCCAGGCAAAGTCAACAGCACATGTGAAGACACAGACAACAGCTCTGCACATTCTGGTTTGTCTGCAAATAATGTCCAAGGAGGGTAATGTCTCAGATAAGACTTGGAGGTGGATAAAGACCATCATGGCGTGAGTCTGAGATCTGGGCTAGGGAGGAGTAACTTTGTCCCTTGTAGGACATATAGCTCGTGAAGTGTTTTATCCTGTCTGACAATCTTATACTTTTACTTAAACTATTTATTTCATTTATGTTTAATGTAAGTACTGATACAGTTGGATTATAACATCATATGACATTTGTTTTCCATTTGTCCCTTCTTTTCTCTCTTTTCTTTCCTTCTTTGAATTAATCTTTTTTCTTTCTTTTTTTTTTCTTTTTTGCAATTACTCTCCCATTTCCATCTACTAACTTAGCATTTGTGATGACCTAGAGCTTAAAACACACTCTTGATGACTGAATAGAAACCATGTTTTTCACCACTGCCTGATGATCTAAGAACCTTAGAGCACTTCAAGTGCATTGATTCTTCCCATCTTTTGTATTATCATGGTCCTGTCCTTGATTTATACATATATTTTAAACCCCATATTGTATCATTACTGTTGTTCTGAACAGCTGACATTCACCTGCATCTATGAACATGTTTGCCTTTCTTCGATCTTCATTCTTGCCTGCTTTCATGTGCTTCAGCCGGATGGTTTTCCCTTTGCCAACAGTGTCCTTTTTGCTAATTTTTTTAATGTCAGAGACAGAGAAAGCAACTGTTTTCATTTGTCTAAATATGCATTTGACATTCATTGTAAAGGATACTCTGTCTGGATACAGAATCCAAGCTGGGACGGTGATTTCCACCAGTGTTCTGAGAGGTCCATTCCACTGTCTCCCAGCCCACATGCCCCTTGAGAATTTGTTCATAATTATTACCCTGAAAGTGATGTGTGTGACATCTCATTTCCCCTCCAGATGCTTTTCAGATTTTATCTATGTTTCTTAGCAATTTTACTCTTATGTGCCCAAGTGTACTGCTTTTTTGTTTTGGGGTTTGCTGTTTTAAATCTCTCCCCCTCGGGGTTGCTGGGAGAGTCTTCTGAATTTGTGGGTTTATTTCTTTAAATTATTTTGGAAGATTCTAGGTCATTATTTCTTCCACATTTCTTCTACCCCTATTCTCTCTCTTTTTTCCTTCTGGGATTCCAGTTACAAATAGATTAGATATTTGTAAGGTGTCCTGAATGCCCTTTGTGCTCTTCTGTGCAGTTTCATTCTTGCTTTCTTCTGTGTGCTAGAATTTACTTACTCTTTCTTGACCTTGCATTTTATAAATCCCACCTTTTGCTGTGTCTACCCTGCTATGAAATCCACCTATTGAGTTACTAATTTGAGATTTTTTTCTCTCTAGATTTTTCATTTATGTTTTATAGATTCAAATTTTCTTTTTAAAAAAAGGGATTTGCTTCCCAATTTACTCTTTTTAAGCATATATTAATTATTGTTGTTTAAAGTGCTCTCCCACTAACTCCAGAACTTGGGTAAACAGTGGGGTGTTTTTTTCTGTTTCTATTGTCTATTTCATCCCTCTTGGCTTTCTTTCACATGGTTTTCTCTCTTGGTATCCTAGTAATGTTTCATATACTGGCAGATATTGCATATACAAATTCTAGTGGCCCCAGGTGACTTTATTTCCCACTTGAGAGTTCTTCGTTTTCTCTGTTTGGCAGACAGACTGTGGGGCTTATCGCCTAAGGGAGAGGTATGTGTCAATCTGGGCATCAGGTCCAGTAAGGCTCTGCCTCTCTCTGGCTCCCCTGTTCCTCCAGGGAAGCCCTCCAGATCTTCAGCAGAGAGCTCACTGTGCTCCCTGACTATCATCTGGGTGCATCTTTGTCTCTTTGCCCCATAAGCCTGAGGACAATTCCATTCTACTCTATGGAGGTGTTAACCTAGCTTTTGAACCTCCCTCCCCACTCCACCAGGCAGTGTCAGAAGCTGGCAAAATCTCGAGAAGGAAGTGGTCCATGTTTTAAACCCCCAAAACCTCCAATTTTATCACTCCAGCAAGACACCAGAAGCTCTCATGGGTTCTCTGGTTGTCCTCCTCCCAGGAGGACCTTCTTCCCGGGACAGAACCAGATGCTCAGCTTCCTACCCTGGCCTCCAATCAGTGATGCCCCTGGGGAAAGCAGTCATAAGTGGTTAGCTCACGTTCTTCAGCCTTCTGAGAAGTGCATGGTTTTGTCCTGGGAGGGTGCCTTCTTGTCCACAAGCTCCCCTGCCCTGTGCAGAGACTGTGACGTGCAAACTTATATCAATTTGGGAGCACTGTTGTGTTCATTTACATGATTTACACACTTTCACAAGAATTATGTGGTTTCATCTTCCTGGCGATGTTGGGAATGCTCACCTGTGTAGGTTGCCCCCTTACTTCCCCAGAGCTACCCACACGAAGTCCCCCTTCTCAGGATGACTCTCTCAGGAACCCACTTAAACATTCACTCCCCCAACATGCCTCATTCCCCTTGCCTTTCTATTCTCCATGGCTTGTCACAGTCTGATACAGAATTTATATCACCAATTCTTTGTGTTGTGTTCGCCCACCCCAGGAAATAAAAGTTCCACAGGGCGGGGATTGTTATTGGTCTCATTCATTGCTGAATACTGTGCGCAGATCAGGACCATGCATGTAATATGTGCTCAATAAAAATTTGTCAAATGAGTGAGTAGTAGGAATCCTGTTTAACAGATGCGAAAACCAGGGACAACTGCAAATGATTTAAATAAATAAGGTCCCAGGTCACCAGGATTCAGACAGCACATCTGGGGAGAAACAGTTCAGCCCAGCACACACATTTGCTTGCTTTACTGCCCACTGGGCACCAGCCAGTGCATCAAGGACTCCAAGAGGAAGAGGCTGCTGAGAGCCTGATGCACGGACAGGTTATAGATAAGAGCTGGTGGGGTGACAAGCCTCCCCCTTGGGGACAGTTGGACCCCTATAGGAGCTCATTAAAGTTCCAGCATGGGGTGGCAGAGTCTGGAACCATGAATGGGAATTCCCTGGGCACTGGAGGGGAGGGGTGAGCCCCGGGAGCCTGCATACCTCTCTACAAGGGGGAAGGTGTGTGGGGGTGGCAGCAGGGTGCGTGTTGGGGGGGACTGGAGCTGAGAGAGGCCGGACCCCAAAGGCGGGTAGGGGTCAGATCTCAGTGGCGGTGTCATGCCTGGCTCCTCCCCAGGCCAAGGAAGCTGCCCCTCCCGAGAATCCAGATCAGGGGATAAGCCAGCACCTTTGGAGAGAACCCCACTACTCATGGAGGGCGGTGCCAGCCCAGGGGGCAGGTGGAGGGATGGGCCTCGGTGTGGGAGCAGGTATTGATCTGCTGTGGCTGGGGCAGGAGGGGGCCCAGTTGATGGATGAAGCACTTGGGTCTCTCGGCACGCAGGCCCAGCGCACCCACATTAGGCCACTGGCGCCAAAATGGTCTAGAAAGCCCATCCCAGACGGCGGCATGCGGCGTGCCTTGAAACAGCAATTACAGAGACGGTCATTAATTAAATAAGACCTGCTTTCTGCAGCCACAGGCAGGAAGACAGGCTGCTCATTCATCTGTTTACCCGCTCGCGTTTCCTGCACACGGAGGGCGCGGGAGCTGTCAGCAGGCAGGGTCCCACAGCCCTGCGGCCCCTCGGAGCCGCCGCTACTCAGAGGCGGGCTCTCCCCCTGAGCCGGGGTGGGCTGCAACCCCTTGTAGGATGGCTGTGTGCATGAGCGAGGTCACGCAGGTGAAGTCCCCTCCCCATGCTGATCCACGCTCCTCTGGCAGATGTGCTCAGACCAAGGCGCCTCCCAGCCCATCCAGAGCGGCTCCAAGCATGTGACTCTCAGCCCTGCCATGTACAGAGCCCGAGACAAGGCACGAGAGGTCGCCTTGGACTCTGCTGGTGAAGGAGGTGCAAGGGGAAGTGACACAGGGCCTCCAAGTCCCCCATTTCTGCAGAGCTCAGGTGTGCTGGCTGAGTTCTCTCTGGTCCACTGGCCCAGAACTGGCCTCTCACCCATAGCCTCGGCTCCTCCTCTGTGAACTTCAGGCATCATGGGAGCCTTTCCCCTCAAGTTCACCTCTCAGCTGGGAGGGTCCCCACCCAGGCACAGACATGTTCAAGGTGCTTCTCTGTCCCTTAGTCTCTGGGCGGTGTCCTCCTGGCCCTTTCTGGCTTTCCCTACCTCATCCTGCCTCTAAGTGCTGGTCTGGGGGGCATGACCCACCTGTCTCTAAGTGCTGGTTTGGGGGTCATGGTCACCTGCCTCTAAGTGCTGGTCCAAGGGACATGGTCACTTGCCTCTAAGTGCTGGTCCAGGGTCACGGTCACCTGCCCCTTCCTCTATAAACACTTTTCCTATGACTTCCTTCTCTTCTCCCTCCCTCCTTTATGCCTAGGATGGCTAGAAATGCTTAGGAATTTTTAAAATTGCTTTTATAAAACTATTTGTCTATCTCTACTTTTTTTTTTCTTTTTTAAATAGCTTGGAAACCGTGATAGGTATTTGAAAACTTGGAATAACAAAGGAACATTAGGTACTGAGTTCAGCAGCAGTAGGTGAGATGACCCAATGCAGCCTTGGAGAATTTGCCCTAGGAGCCAGCAGCCGGGACCCATCTGCTAGCAAATATGACTACTTTGATGTAATAGCAAACACAAAAGGAAACAGTTACATAGTATCTTTTAACTGAGTGGCTCAGAGATACTTTGGAATATCAGATCATCCGCAGAAATCTGAGAGAAGACCATCATCGCCTTAAGAATTCATTCAAATAATCAGAAGGTGGGCGAAAGCAAGGATATCTGGAGGCCTGTAGTGGAAACCGCGTGTCTGGGAGCTAAGGGCAGGGGCAAGATGCCCACTGCTTCAGCGTCTCGGGTGCCAGGGCCTGGCTTCTGCCCTGATGTGGACTCCAGCTCCCTGAGTTTCTCACCATGAAGCCTCTCTTCTGACATGATTTCAGCTCCATCCTGGAACCCTCCCTGGATGGAGCGCTGAAGTGGTCAGTGGGAAGGGGTGCAGCAGGAACGAGCATGTCTGCAGCTCACCTTGCGTGGGTACCTGCCTGCCGGGCACGTGGTGGGCCCGGGGTTCAGTGGAGAGCAAGGGAGCATGGCTTGGGGAGAGCTGTGCTGTTGGAAGGAGAAAAGCAGCAATGAGCCAGCAAAAAACACACACTGGCCAATGTCCTCCCAGGTGCAGCAGGGACGTGCAAAGGCCCTGAGGTCCGACCTGTGGTCACAGGTAGAGCTCAGAGCCCAGGCCTCCTAATGCAGCTTCCAAGGCCCAGCGCCCTGCAGCTGCCATTCTCTGGCACCCTGGGTGTGCTGGCTGCTCCTGGGCCCAGATGAGAACGCCGGGCAGGTGGGCGGTGGCTAGAAGGTGGGGCATAGCCCCATCACATCCGAGTATCACTTACTCCGCCTCGCTTATACCTTCCTGTGTTTTCATCCCCTTCTGTGGCCTGTCTGGTTTTTATCAGCTGTGAAGTAGGGTAAGACTCCCCAGGACTGTCAGGAAGATTGGGTCAGCAGAGGCAAGCTCCCTGCCCAGGGCGGAGTGCCTAGCAGCCCAGCCCCAGTGTGTACTGAATGCCTGAGGCCTTTAGTCCCCAGCCAGGATGTGGGGGGGACCCAAAGCTCACTGAAGGCCTGGCAGTCCATGCCCCCACTGCATGCAGGCCCACAGGGGAGCCTGTTCTCCATCTTTAGCAGGCAGGCAGTGTGGCCGGCAGACCCCGACAGAGACCTCTGCGGGCTCACACCTGATGAGCTGAGCCCTGATTTGCCCCCACCCTGAGCACCATTATGGCAATTAGGGGCTGAGTGCTCACTTAACCAGCTGAGCGAAATTACAGCACTGAGCTGGGGTGGGCCGGGGGAGCGTCTTGCCACCCTGGAGCCCCAACCCATCTGGGCCCAGCATAAATCCAGTCAGAGGGGCACTGGGGTTTGAACTACAGCCAGAGGGGCCCGATGGGCTCAGACTGAGGCAGGGGATGGCAGGGAAGGTGCCG
>RCUC01038160.1:0-10679 GCA_003697995.1 Taxidea taxus jeffersonii | reverse complement strand
TTTTTTTTTTTTTTTTTTTTACTTCTGGAGCTCTTTCTGTCTGTCCACACTCTCATTCGGGCTCTCATCCATGGTGCATCATTATCATTGCTTTCTTGCAAATAGTCTCAGCAAACTTTCTTGCAAATAGTCTCTGGCTCCTCCCTCTCTTCTTCACAGAAGCTTCCATGCCCAACCATCTGCCTTCTCCCTGCCTGGACTAATGGGCTACTACTACTACTGTTATTGCCACGGCTGCTGCTGCTACCATTATGGTAATAATAGCGAATGCACACTGAATGCGTACTTTGAGCTGGATGCAATTCTCAGCCCGGTATGTGAATTAACTCGTTCGATCTTCTTATTTCAATAGAATGGATCTGGAGAAAGCGGAGCAGACCCGTGTCACTATAAATTCATAATCGTGATCACAAATGAATATTTAGCATGACCCTATTGTCTTACCATTTTTTTCCCACTAGGCTGGCCTTTTCACTCTCCAAAATGATTTTCTTACCTTCTTTGTGTCTCCCAAAACATCCCCCTCTCCGCACTCTTTCTCAGCGGATGGCCTTGTTTCACGCTCCATTGAAAAACAGAAACCATCCAATGGGAGCTCCTGCTACCAAATCCACAGACTTACCCGCATCTGTCTTCATCTTCTCCTTTATTCTTTGTGGGCAGGAGTCTCTCAACTGCGATCCCTCTACACGGAGTTCCTGATCCCATCCCTTCTCAAGCTTTCAAGAATTTCACTCCCTTTGCTGTTTCCTCTCTCATCCTCTTCAGCCTCTCCATCTCTTGGATGCAAATGTGGTGTAGTGCTCCCTACCACAATAAATAAATAAATATCCTCCCTGATTTCATATTCTTCTGGATCAACATGTCCAAAGCAATTTATCTCTTTCTTTCTTCAAACCTACTTTCCCCCAAGGAATCTGCATCTTGGTGAATAATACCTTCGTCTATCCATTTGCTCCATCCAGAAACTGGGGAATCATTCTTGACATCCCTTAACATTTCCCTCCCCCACACTCATACCATCATGAAATCCTGCAGATTCTACTTCTAAATTATATCTCACATCCATCCACTGCTAGGTCCTCCAGGGCTTTAGCCCTCCAGGTGACATAGAGAACTCTTTATGGAGAATTTACATGTGGATTCTGTCTCCATAACTATATGGGTGAAAGGAGTAAGGGGAAAATCGGAAGGGCTGACTAAGCTGTCTGCTGTGGCCTCAGTGGTCAGCCGTCAGCCCACACACTGGGTTGTGAGTGCATTATTTCTCCAGAGGTGGTAACTCCTGGAACAGCTGGGGCAGAATGTGTCTAAATAAATGACTCCCATCTCACCTCTGACCTTGCTCTTTCTTTAAACACACATGAATATACACATACACAAGTACACATACAGGCACACAAACTCACACACACACAACAGATGTGTTATTGGACTCTTTGTCTTTGTTTTAATTCAGAAAAATGCCCAGAAGCCTGGACAGAGTTCTGACTGTAGCTGGAGGAAGCAGCCAAGAGGAAAGGGGGGGGGAAGCAGGCTCTCTCTGACCCACTTGCTGCTTGGCCTCTGCCATTTTGGCCTCTGGCACACAGTTGAGCTCAACTAGCTCAATCCATGGGGATGGCAGACCTTAGAACTCACTGGCCACTCTCATGTTGAGGCATAAAGGGAGAGGGATGAATTTCCCAGCAGTCCCTGAAAGACAGGACAGCAGGGCCATGGCTCCATCCCTTCCCGGAAGAGCAGGTATCCCGGTGAGGAAAATGGTTCTCTGAAGTGTCAGCAGACCACGAGCCTGGGATGACTCAGAGTGGACTTGTGGGGGAGGGGCAGGTCTGGCTCCCCTCAGTGAAGTTTTTTTTTTTTTTTTAAGATTTATTTATTTATTTTTGAGAGCGAGATAGAGAGAGAAAAAGCATGAGCAGGGGGAGGGGCAGAGGGAGAGAAAGAGAATCCCTGGCAGACTCCCCACTGGGCAGGAACCCAATGCAGGGTTCAATACCCTGAAATCATGACCTGAGCAGAAATTAAAGCTCAGACACTTAACCAGCTGACTGGCTCTTCCCCTTATGGTTCCTTTTCATGCTGGCCCATTCTTTTACTAGGGACCCTTCAGGTGTCATCCATCCTTCAGGTCCTGGCTGACTGAAAACCGTGAGAACTCACGTTTACTAAGAGTGGCCCTGTGCAGAGGGCTTTACAAGCATTTTCTCATTTAGTCCTCAAAGTAACCCTACAAGTGGGACAATCTCATCATGACCATCACCATCACCATCATCACCGTTTTTCCCTTTTCATTTTTAGATGAAAAAAATGAGTTCGATGGTGAATTCACTCCCTCAAGTTTGCACGGGGAGTGAGATTTGGCCCTGGGCCAAGCTGTGATCCCAGAACCCTGCTATGGGCTCCCTCATTCTGGACTTCCCCCTGCCCCCAACATACGTGCCTTCAGCCAGTCTGGGCTATGGGCACCTCCATGCTCTGCAGAACCAGTGCTCTGCTCCAAGCAGAGCTGAGGGCCCGAGTGGGGCTAACAGTCAGCCTTGCACTTTGTGGCCTGGTGAGGGGAGGCGGGCAGCCTCTGGAAGGTAAGGCACTTCTTCACTGCACAAGTCCTACCAATCAGGCTCTTGGGCCACTTAGATGGAGCCCATTTTCTTAATTCACATGGAGGCACCATAGAGGCTAGGGAACTCTAGCATTACCTACCCAGGGTTACCGTCTGGTAGCAGTTACCACAGTGATTGGAAGTTTTAGATCGTCATCAACTGCCTTCATGCAGGTTTGTCATCAAGTGCAGTACCACAAGGTTGAGACCAGTGACTGCTGCCAGCTGCAGAGGCCCCTCTCCCCCCACAGCTATGCAGAGACCCTCGTAGCTCCTCTCTTCTCACTGGCTATGGAAACCTGTTTATATCACTCAGCTTCTCCCGGCCTCAGTGTCCTCATTTCTCAAGTGGGAATACTAACGTCCACCTCCTAAATTTATTGTGCATATTAAGTGAAGCATTGCTGGGGAGGGTTTAGGATAGGGCCTGGTACAAATTACCTGCTCAGTACATGTTAGCAATGTATCTGACTATAACTAGGGTCATTACTACTGTGTGGAAGGCATGGCCTTTGTGTGGAAGGCTTAACCTTTGAACAAAACAGACACATCAGCAAAGGAGCAACATCCCATCAGTAATGAATGTGAAAGAGGGCAAGAACGGCTGTGGTAGCTGACATGAGTGTGGGAGCTTGGGGGCTCGAGTTGGGCCAGGGAGAGCCTATGGGTGGTGAGTCTGAGCTGGGTCTGGAGGGATGGCTCAAGAGGAATTCATGTGCAAGAGCTGAATGAGTGAGCCCCAAAGGTGGGGATAATCCCCCTATCTCTCCAACTCATCCATGGGTCTTAGCGGAAATGCCATGACTCAGGCTTCACTGGACCCCTTCATCAGGCCAGTTCCTCTTGTTCCATGCTGTGATGTTCTGAGGCCAACTCTCCAATGCCAACCAGGGGTCCTGCAGCTCATTTTAACTCTGACACTAACACCTGGTGTTAGCATCAGTTTGCACACATCAAAGGGTACAGTCTCATTGAGACTACCCTCATTTTATATGGGAGATGCACTTGGGAAGTCCCCAGGCCATCCACACTTGATAATTTCCTAAAATGACCCACAGCACTCAGGAAAGTGCTATACTTAAGATTATGGTTTTATTGTCAAGGATACAAATCAGGACCAGCCAAAGGAAGAGATACATCCATCGTTTCTCAGCATTTTGGCCAAGATCAAGTGCAAATGAGGAGAAGCACAAGGAAAGGATGGGGAGGAAGGGGAAATAGAGCTTCCATGCCCTGTCTTTCTGGAATCCAGGCACATCACCCTCACAGGAAGGTGACCAACCAGGAAGGTCCACTGAGTCTTGTTGCCTTCATGTCCAGAGTTTTGACTAATGTTTCATTGCATGGGTTGCAGATTAAGTCATTGGCCAAGCAGCTGAACTCAATTTCCAGCCCTGTTTCCTCCCGTGAGAGTTGGGCAGCTAAACATTCCAGCCTTCTAATCACATGGTGACCAGCCCCATCCTAAAGCTATCTGGGGGCCACCAGGGTCACCTCACTAACATAGCAAAAACACTCCTGTTACGCAGGAAATACCAAAGTTTTCTGAAACTCTGTGCCAGGAACTGGGACAAAACCCCGATATAGTCCTTGTAGCACTTTTCACAGCGAAAATGGATTATTTGTGCGGTTCAGTGTTACTGTTCCTTCCTTCCACTAGACTATAAGCTTCGTGAAGGCAGGAGTTTCATGGTTCTTGTTATCCTATAACCCCCACATGTAGCTCAATGCCTGGCACATATGGGGACTTAAAGGGTATTGACAAAGTGGATGACTCTTGGGGTAAGAGACTAGAAAGTAATATTGGGACCAGATTGCAGAAGGCCTGCATGCTCAGTAGCCTTAAATGTTTCCAGCATTTCTCACATTTCATTGCAGTAACTGCTGGGAAAATATTTCTGGGAAGGTTTGTAAAATCATCCAGCCTGCTCTGGCTCCATAATGCTCCTTTGCAATATGAATCTTAGGAAGTCTGGGAAGGAGAGGGTGAGAGCCATGAATGACTCAGCATGTAATTGCAGTAAGGGGTGTGAACTTATCTCTAAGTTGAGGGAAAAGGGCCAGAAATACAAAATGTGGAAATGTTTGTCTCTCTCATGTCTAACAGCTTAAGAAGTAATTTAAGAAAGAAGGAAAGAAAGAAAGGAAGGAGGGAAGGAAGGAAGAAAGAAAGAGAAGGAAAAAAAGAAGGGAGAAGTGCCAAGCCACGTTGGATAGGGAAGTGGGGAGATAAGCACTGGTTCTTGTTGAGCAACAAAAAACATTATGGAGGAGAAGAGAGAATCCAGCTTCTCTAGGAGGACCTGACAGGTGCCTTAAAAGGCTCAGTTTGCAAATGTCCACCATTCCCTGCTAATGACCAAGCTAAAGGAAACAACAACAACAACAAATGGATGTCTATTCATAAAAATAGCAAAAACAGTGAAGTGGGAGGCTAATGATGTCCTGGTGTAGGGATGGACTACAGGTCTATTCCAGACTGTTCGATGTACCACCTTTTTCCAGAGCAGGACTTGAATGGCTCCAAATACTCAGGTAAAGGTCTCCATTCTTTAATTCATCTACTTGTGTGGTCTTAGCTTCATTTTTTAGAAGCATGCAATCACTAAATACTAGGTTTGAGAGAAACCTCAAAATCTATCATTTGGAACCTTATTACCAGGGTCCCTCAAGTCCAGTCTGTACGGGGACTGAAATTCAGAGACGTTAGCCCAGGGGCATAATAAAGAGCTTTGCTGTAGGGTGGCTGTTGCTTTAATGAGACCCTTTCCAAGAGTTTTCCACAATGTGCCATAGAGTAAGCTTCTCAGAAACCTCAGGATATTATGCCCCTCCAAATTTCCTTACAAGGGGCAGTCACTCTATCTTTCTCCTTTTCCCATCTCTAGGTTTCACACTGTCATTCTTCTTTTCCATCCACTTCTTGCTTTCCTTCCATCTTGTCTTCCAACTCATCCCTGCTGCTGGTCCTCTTATGTGTAGATCTTCACTAGCACTGAAAACTTTCCTCCAAGAATCATTATTCAGTATTTTTGGTGAACAAAACTAACCATCTAGTTATTCTTATAGGAAGCTGTCCCAGTGCTGGACATGATGTAGGCACTACTTAAACCTTGACTGAATGAAAGACTATAAGGTTTTTCTCATAAGATTACATTCTTCCAAAGTCAGCAGAAGCCTGTCTGCATCTCATGGACCCATGGAATTACTTATTTAATTCCAAGGCAAAAAGGATGAGAGAGTTCTATGAATCAGGGGTCCTACTTTGAGTTCCTTGAGTCTTCTTTCTTTTGCTGCTCATTCTGTTGGGTGGTGGGTCCACTCTCTGCTGCAGTAATGAGGAGAACCCACTGTCTAAGTCTCCCACTGGGGGGAGATCTTCTCTAGCATTTCAGAAGGGAAGCTGAAGAACCTGCACCAAGAATCCTTGGTAAAGTAGAGAAATTCTGGGTAAGACCCCATCCTCTCAGGCTGCTGATGCTCATGAGAGAATATTGAACTCTCTGCTGCTTCTTTTTTCATGATTCTGTTCCCTTCAGTGTGAGAAAACAAAACTGTAGAGAGTTAAGAGCAAAACCTTGTCCCTGACTAAATGGAGAGCAAACTCTGGTTTCTGCTCAGGCTTCTTGTCTGTGCTATTGGCTGCCTTCTTAAAGCTGCAGGATTATAAAACCAACCTGCATAAAATGGCTCATTTTCAGTGATGTTTTGCCTGATATTAGAGCAAGACATCATCAGGTGAAGGGTGAGGAGGCTGTGGCTCTTCCAGGAGGTACAGTTAACTAAGCTTCATGTGCTTTTCAGTTCAATCATATTTTTGTCACAAACTAAAAACAGAAGCTTTTACTGCAACAAGTAAATATGAACATTTTATGCTGTCAAATAAACTTAGAGCAAGAATTTTAAAAACTTGAACACTAAAATAAAGACAGTTGCCTTAAACACCCTACATTATTACCTATAATCCAATAATTCCCAGATGGTTCCATCATATTTTTTCAGAGTATGCCTTGGCCCTTCAACCTTCCCCCACTCTTGAAGAGCTGTTCCAAATCTCTTAGCCCCAGCTTCCCTTGAGCTCCTTATCTCCTTTTCTTCTTCCTTTTTAACTCTTGTCTCCCACCCTCCTCCTGGCCTGTTTGAGGCTGTGGGACTTTCAGAAGCTTCATCACACATCTACACTTTGATATTGGTCTTTAACATCCCAAACCAGTAAGTCTTAAATCCTGAAGCTTTTTTGCATCTCCTGTATTAATGAATGCTTTTCTCTTTGTAACTCCCCACTGTTGTTCCTGGCTCAAGGACTGTCCTTCTGCATGCACAGCTCCAGGAAGAGAAGATGACAATCACAGGGTACTCTCACCAGCCTCCCAAACCCTCATGATTAGCTTCTTCCCAACTACTGTAAGCTTCTTCACAACTACAAATTCTGCCTCCCTTAAACCAAACCCAAACTTTAAGTTTTTAAATCATTTTAGACTTACAGAGAATTTTCCAAAATAGTTCAGAGAATTCCTATACACTCTTCACTGAAATTCCCCTAATGTTCTATGTAACCAGAGGTCAAGGATCAAAATTAAGAAATTATTAATGCAGCATGGAACTACAGACTTTGTTCATATTTTCCCACTAAAGACTTTTTTTTCTTGGTTCAGGATCCACTCCAAGTTCCCACCTTGTGTTAGACATTGTGACTTCTTGGTCTCCTTTGACCTCTGATGATTCCTCAGTCTTTCCTCTGATGATTTTGTACTTCTGAAGAATATTAATCCTGGTTATTTTTGTTGCATGTCCCCTCAGTTTGGTTTTGTCTGATTGTTAGATTAAGGTCATACCATTTTGGCAAGAATATCTCAGAAATGATGGGCTCTCCTCAACACATCATATTGAGGGGGAAATAATGTCACTCTCTCTTATTATTGCTATCAACCTTGATCACTTGGTTAGAGTAGTGTCGGCTGGATTTCTCCAATCTGAAGTTACTATTTTTCCTTTTGTAATTAATACTATCCTGGGGAGATACTTTGAGAATATAAATATCCCATTTCTCCTCAAACTTCGGCTTATTATTGCTGTAACCCATCAGAGGAACTTGTCTGCAGTAACTTTGTTGTGATTTCTTATGGCCATTCTCTATTTTCTCATTCCTTCTATACTTACTAATGAATTTTTCTGTAAGGAAGAGCTGTCTTTACTCCCCATAATATTCATTTACTCAATTATGTATTTACCAGTATGGACTCATGAATATTGATTCTATTCTGTGGGTTATAACTAAAACTATTGCTATTTATTTTGTTGCTAAAATTGTATCAGATTTGGCCATTGGCTGCCCCTTTGGGTTCACTCCATGCCCTTTTGACATGCTCCATCTTTTTCAAACATTTCCTCACTTTCTGACACCACAAGACATTCTAGGCACTTCTTATTGTATTTTTCCTGTCCCACCCCTGAAATCAATCAGTTCTTCATGGATCCTTAGTTCCTATATTGGGGAGTATTATTTAGAAATATAGATCTGGGTCCTATATGTGTTCATTACTATTGGGGTATCATAGCTTCTAGACCCCTTAAGCAAATGGCACTAGAAAATAAATGTATGTATATTCACTCATACATAGACACACCTCTCTCTCTCTATCTATCTATCATTTATCGGTGTATTTTATGTTGAAAATCACGAGTTTCTACTGATACTTTCTTTAAGTCCAGCAGTATAGGATTGATTCTAGCCTTGTCCTTTTCCTTCTTTGTAACCTTTTAAAAATTATCATTATAATGGATCCATGTTGCCTCTCCCTCCTGTTCAGCACTTTTGTATTGTATTAGTTAAATACACATCTAGTCATTTCCTTTGCAACCATATTACCTCTGTCCTCTTCTTTGTTCCCCTCAGCATGAGCAAACAAAATTGTGGAGGGCTAAAGAGCAGAAACTTTTCCCTAACTCAATGGAAAGCAAATTCTCTTATCTGCTCAGGATTCTGGTCTGTGTTACAGGCTGTCTTTTTATAGCTGTATGCTTATGTTTTTGAAAATATGCTTCTATGTTTATGTGCTTAGACAACTTAATTCTATGATTTTGCAACTCCAAGCTCATCAGATTACCTCTAATGATGGGATCTGATAATGTTAATGATGTAATCTGGATGACTATATTGAAACTGTGCCAAATCCCAAGGAAAACAAATACACAAAATAACATAGATGAATTTACAAAAACAAAACAAAACAGAAACAAGGCAAAGGGGTATTTTAAAAATTACTGAAGGAAAAGTACGGACTATCTACAAAAGAATGACCAACAGATTCCTCATTAGCTATAACAAATGTCAGAAGACCACAGAATGATATCTTCAAAGTGATAGAAGAGAATAATTGAAAACCTAGAGTTTTATGATTAGCAAATCTACCAATCAAGAGAGAAGGTAAAACAAATACATTTTCAGATTAATAAAATCTAAGAAATTTTACTACCTACTGATCTCTTGTTCAAAGAATCACAAAAGGATGCACTTTATCAAGAAGAAAAGTGAATTCACAAAACTGAAGTAGGATGCAAGAAGCAATGTGGAGCAAAAATGTTAGAATGACCTGCTGGTAGACCAGCACAAAAACTAACTCTTAAATTTTAATCATAATTCACTCTGGAGAGACAGTTAAAAACATGGGGAAGTTTTCATAGTAGACAATAATAATGTGGAAAATGGAAGGAAACTTAGACACCCCTGACTTTTCGAAGAATAAGACAGACATATTGATTAGCTTTTTGCCTTTTTAAAATATGAATTATGAATGTGTATCAAAAATGAGATAATCAAAAGAATAGAAATTGAATGTTCAACTTTAAAAATTATAGAAGAAAAAGGGAATAAAGAAAAACTGATCCAACAGAAGACAGGAAAGGAGAATTAAAAAAGAGAAGGGGGGAAAAAAGCACAGTAAATAGAAAATACAAAAGAAAGTGGAGGAACAAGTATGAGTATATCCATAATTCAATCCATATAAACAGATTAAACTTATCTATTTCAAAACAGAGACTCCCAAATGGATAAAAAAACAAAATCCAGTCAATTGATTTTATAAGAAACACACCTAAAATTTAATAATCTGAAAAGACCTTTACTAAGAGAGAAGTGATACAGCAGAACTAATATCAGAAAACAATAGGATACAAAAAGAGCAGGAATAGGGATAAAAAAAAGTTATTAGTTAATGGTAAAAAAAAAAAAGTAAAAGTGGCAAATGTATATGTTTTTAAGACATAGCCTTGAAGTATACAAAGCAAAAATTGACAGAATTACAAGGAGAAATTTACAAACTCATAATGATACCTGGAAATTTTAATGAGTTTGTCAGACATTGTTAGTTGTCCTTTTCTACTAGATAAGAGAAGTAATTCTGAAGCAGTAGGGGAATCCATTGCTCCAGGAAAGCTTTGGTCATGCAGTTAGAAGAAGTTCTTACTTCAATTTCTAGAGACACAGATTTTAAAACGTATGCATGATGTATTGATTCTAAGAGCTATTACACTGTGGGGGTGGGGTTCCCTACAGTTCCACCAATTCTCTGAAACACCAGCTGAGGGTCCTCAGTTCTAACATTATCTACCTGGAGCTTGTGTCACATCCAGCAGGTCAAGACTGTCCCCTCCCCAACTTCAGATGCCAGCTGAAAGCCCAGGTGGTCACTTATGCTTCTGACAGGCCAGCTATAGATTTAAGAGTCCAATGTCCCGCTCCTTGGGTTTGAGAAATTTGCCAGAGTGGCTCACTGAACTCAGGAGAACAATGAACTCATATTTATCAGTTTATTAAAGGCTATGATGGAAGATACAGATGAACATTCAAATAAAAAGATACATAGGGCAAGGTCTGGGAGGGTCAAGAGTGCAGGAGCTTCTGTTCCCCATGGAGTTGGGGTGCGTCACCCTCCCACTGTGGATGTGTTTACCCACCTAAAAGCTCTCCAAACCTCATCCTTTTGGGATTTTTGTGGAATCTCCCTGCAGGCATAATCAATTATTAACTCCCATTTTCAACCCTTGTCCCTTCTCGTGAGAATGGGGGGGG
>RCUC01038110.1:0-10324 GCA_003697995.1 Taxidea taxus jeffersonii | reverse complement strand
AAGATGTGGAGTTGGGGAGAAAGGAGTAGTTAATAAAATCCCAACACTGATAGTAACATGGAGATTTACAGGATGTGAACTGCTTTCTCAGACATCGTCTCATTCAGTCTGGGAAGGCCCCTGGGGAGAGGATGGACTTGAGCTCTTGGTATAGCTCAGGCAAAGACATACCTGTGGGGGAGGGAGGACAGTCAGCTTTGGAACTGAGAGAATGGGAGGGATCTCAAGCCAGTCTTCCCAGATACCTGGGGACAGGAAGGGACTCTACTGACTGTGTGGGGAAGTGGGCATTATTCTCATATACAGCTGCCATGAGTATAAACTCATCTGTGTATTTTACGAAGAAATTTAGGAATGTGTTCAAAGCCTTGAAAAAATATGCCCTTTGACCCAGGAATTTCACTTCTGGGAATTTAAAAAAAAAATTATTTTTTATTTTTTTAAAGATTTTATTTATTTATTTGACAGACAGAGATCATAAGTAGGCAGAGAGGCAGGCAGAGAGTGGGGGGTGGGGGGGAGCAGACTCCCCACTGAGCAGAGAGCCTGATGTGGGGCTCGATCCCAGGACCCTAGGATCATGACCTGAGCCAAAGGCAGAGGCTTTAACCCACTGAGCCACCTAGGTGCCTCATTTCTGGGAATTTATCTTAAGGACATACTTAAGCCTCTAGGCAGTCATTTTAGCTATAAGGAAGATAAGCTGGAAGCTTAATCCAAGTGTCCATCCACTGAATGCTGGTTAGATAAAATCTCTGCATGAGACACTCATAATAAAACACTCCTCCTCTCTGGTCTTAGCGACCTTATCTAGAAACTGGGATGGCCCCCTCTGGACTCACAGAAAGCTGACTGATACACTTATCCCAGGGAGAACCTGGATAGATATGAAAGTTGGAGTCTGTTCACATGGGAAACAGAGTGGTTCAGTCTGATTCTGTGTGGTTTCATGAGAAGTTTACCCCAAGTGAAAGCCAGATAGACACCCAGTTTCGGGATCATCATGTGATCGGTCACTAGCTCTCTCATGACACTTGTGGATCTTATCAATTGCAGGTTCACTCAGTCTGATTCTGTGACGGGTCCCAGTAAGCACTCTGTTCTCTGGAATGCCATGATCCACCCACTGCATAACATGACTCTGAAAGGGGTGATATGGTACCAGGGTGAGTGCTCATTCTGCTGTCTCTCCATTGTATCAGTTAGCTTCTGCTGCATAACAAAGCACCCCAGCACTGAGTGACTTCAGACAATAATGATTTTATTTGGCTCACCATTCACTGGGTTATTTGGGTAGTTTTCCTGTAGAGACTGCTTTGATTCATTTCTGTTGGGATGTCTTATGTGTCTTTGGCCACCTGGCAGGTGTCTGGTGGCTAGATGACCTAGAATGGCTTCTCCCTCCTGTCTGTCTGTTGAGACCGAGGTCTGGGGCACCATGGTCTCAAGTGGCTTCTCAGCCTTGAGCAAACTAGTTTAGACTTCTTTATCATTGACATTGCAGTGTCAGGGTTCCCAGTGTATCAAGAGAGAGCGAAACCCAAAGCTGAAATACTTTTCAAGCCTTTGCTTGCAGCCTGTTTGCTAAGGCTCCCTTGGCCAGTCCAAAGGTACTGCAGGAATGCCCACTCCCTAAGGGCATGGATAGAGGTTGGGGAGCAATGTGTGTGAGCAATGTGTGGTGGGTGTCTGCACCCACCCCAAGCCCCTCTCATAATCTGGACTGTTTTTAGGGGAGTCCAACGTGAATTTTAACAGGGACCTGTACAATTGCACGTTCCCTGCGCTCATCGAAGACTGGCGCCAGACCTTCCACCGGGGGTCCCAGGGGCAGACAGAGCGTTTCTTCCCATTTGGATTTGTCCAGGTATGTGTTGAGGGAAGGAAGGTTTGGGCATCGGGGTGGGGGTGTGCTGTGGAGGTCTCTCTCCTGGAATCCATATTCCCTTTTTTGCCCTCATTGTCTGGTCAAGAAATGAGTGTAAGACTTAATTCATTTCAGTTCACAGATGGGACAAGTACATCTGCAACATAAGGTTAATAAGTGACTAATACTTATTAAAAAAGGTATATATGTGCATTAAAGCTATTTTAAAAATAAGCAAAAAAGAAGCTGAAACATTTTTTGGTCACTCAACCTCCACTTTATTTATTTTATTTTTTATCTTTTTTTATTATTATGTTCAATTAAGTAACATACAGTACATCATTAGTTTTTGATGTAGTGTTCAGTGGTTCATTAGTTGTGTATACATTTCTAATTCCCCAGTTCTGACATAGGCAGACCTCTTCTGCTCATGTCTTTTTGCAATGAGATCCACACTGTAACACTGTACCATAGCTTGCTTCTGCCCTTAATGTTATATTGTGAACAGTTTTTCATGCCAGTTGATATTAGTCTTAAGCACAACTTGTAATGATTGCAGAGTACTTTGAAATATGGCTGTATTCTAATTTATTTAACTAGTTCTCAATAAATGGGCCCTAAGGTTGCTTTAAACATCTTACTTTTATAAGCAGCAGCATGTTTATTTTCCTTGTGGCTAAATCACTGCATACGTACTTAATTCTTTCCATAAGATAAATTCCCAGAAATGAAATTGCTAGGTCAAGTTGAACGTTTTTTAAGGCATTGAACATGTCCTCAAGTTTCTTTGTAGAAGTGTATGAATTTGGATTAATTGTATACTCTCAGCAGGTACGTGTGAGAATGTCCACTTCCCCACAGCCTCCCTAACCAGTGCTGCCCCTTACCCCCAACAGCGAAGTTTTGCTCTCTCACTGCCTGTCCACTGCTCGTGCTCTTTGCTTGGAGCAACCTTACTCTCCCACACTTTCCTAGCCAACTTCATGCCTCAGACCTCAGCCTGGGTATCAGGTTAGGAAGCTTTCTGTGAGTTTTTAGCATCTGGGGTACTTAGCACCCTCTCCTTCCCCATGTTACTTTCATTTCAGCTGCGCACATGACCTCGTCTTCCTGGATCACACTTACACCCCAGTGCTTTACTGGTTGGCAGTCGTTAAATATGGCCTAATACATGAATGAAAAGAAAAAATATCAAGAGAAATCATACTTTTAATTAGTGCAACTAGTTGGAAAGATTCTGCTCTCCTCATGCTGAAAAGGAAGAAATATATTTAGCCAAGTTGATAATGGTGTTGCCTTACCTGTTCCTTTGGCCCCTCCAAAACCTAGACATCTTAGCAGGGTGATCATTCTGACTTGCCTGGAATATAGGAAATAAAACAAGGAAGGTGTTAGAAAAGTGGGGCCCGACTCACAGTGTGATAATGGAATAGGCTTTAATATTTGAATCAGACACACGTGCGTCCAGCTGTCTGGCTCTGCACGGCCCCCAGATCGCTTGCGCTTGCCGTCCTCACATTTCCCCCACCCTGTCCTATTTTACCATACCTTTTTTTGGATAAAGATTTTTATAGACCTTCTTTCCACTTATAATTACTTTACAACCATGTTCTTTCTCCTTTCTCACATTTGTTTTGACTTCGAAACAAAATGATTCTACTCATTATTATCAAAATAGCAAGCCCTGTCATCAGCTCTGCGTTTCTGTTGGTGGAAACTCCATTTGGACTTTTGAGGTTCTTTTTTTGTCTTTGCTGTAGATGGTGATTTGAATGTGGCTTCAGCCAATTCCAGCCACGTGTCGTATGCTTATTATATGCCATGAACTGTGTAAGGTGCTAGAAATAGAGTGTGAATCAGAGAGACCTGGTCCTTGCACTCATGCCTTTCTGTTTAGTGAGACTAAGTCCCTTAGTCTCCTGGCTTTAGCTGATCATCATCGACAAAAATCTGTTGGTTGCTTGTGGAAAGCTGAGAATGCAAACGTACATCTTCGAGAGGACATATCAAACATGACAAAATAGTGGTTCAGGACATGGATGTGGAGCTAGTCTGCCTGGATTCAAATCTAGCTCTGACTCCAGCCATGTGATTTTTAAAAATGTATTTAACTTATTTGATAGAGAGCAGAAGCTGGGGAGTGGGGAAGGGAGAAACAGGCTCCCTGCTGAGCAGGGAGCCCGATGCGGGGCTCAATCCCAGGACCCTGGGATCATGACCTGAGCCGAAGGCAGAGGCTTAACCCACCGAACCACCCAGGCGCCCCTGAAGTATTATTTTTATTATTATCTTTATTATTTTAGATATTACACGAGTTAATCCATATAAAGCCTGGCCCGTGCCAGGTAATGTTAGTGTTAATTATTATCAATGTGAGAAGTCAGAACATCTGGAGGGACAGTTGGTCTGCGAGGAAAGATGAATTTATAGCGGTGTTGAGTTTGAAATGATGGTGGCAATAGCTAGAGAGATCTTAGAGACTGAGGACTGGAGCTCAGTGGAGTTAGATACTTGTGTGAGAGGTAGTAGGAAGGTGACCTGGAGCGTAGGAGGGAAGGAAGACCAGGAGGCTAGGAAGTCTGTGGGAGTATGCTTTTGTACGAAGGGTCTGGAAGAACGGTGGGGTGGACTGCAAAGTGCACTATGCTGTTGTAAAGTCCCCTGAGTGTGGCCACTTTTATATTCTGTGGCCAATCATATGCCTTCATTAGGATCAGTATTTCTACTCATCACTATGGGAGGCTGAACAGCACCCTAGTAGATCTCAGATGGGGAAAACAAGAATTTCATTTGGGTATGGAGTGTGCTGGTGCCTCCATGTGGCCGCTCTGGAGCAGAGCAAGCCACGAAACTGGCCAATTGCAGCAGGAATTGTCCCCGCTGCCATTTTGAAACAACTTCCTGGGCTGTGGTGGCTGCATTTAGCATTTCTTTCTCGTGCTTCAGGCAAGTACTTACCTTAGACTCTTTCTGATAGCTTTGTTGCTGTGATCCTCATCGTGACACTGGCTGGTGACCATGGTTCTGCTCTCAGTCTTCTGGTGGTGGTGTGGGAAGGAGTATGGTCACTCACAACATCTTCTCACCAAGTTCCTTTATGAAGCTTCAGCAGCTTTTATTATTTCATATGTTCAAGCAGATTTGCCTAAGCGATTTTAATAAGAGAACTGGAAGTGTCCCCTTAGTTCAAGATCGTGTCTTTCTTCTACCATTGCAACTTCTCCAGTGTTTTCCTGAGGATTTTCTAGAAGGTCAAGTAACAGAACACTTCCTGTGCTCAAAGCTTCATTTGGCCACATTTGTCGGGATGATCTCAGGTATTTGCTGGCTCTGAGAGTGAGAAGGCTGGTGGGGGCACGGCATTCTCTTCATGACGTAGCTTCCCCGATGGGGACAGAAATTTTCAAATGGTGTCCAAAGATAGTGTGGTTGCTCACCCAGACCGTTTTCCAGCTTGTGGCCTGACTGCCTGTTAGATCATGGCTGTGAAAGAGGGGTGGGGGGTTGATGCCTCTCACTGGCTGGACGGCAGCTAAGAACAAGGTGCGGTGTAATTCAGAGAACAGGGTGATATAAATATCAGAGAAGTGAGGAAGGAAGGGTTGGGACCACATGCGTCTGAGTAATATTAAAGAATTTTCCCGGGAGCTCTGTCCTCTGTCAACTTTAAGTCGAGATGAAAGCATTTACTCAGGATGTTACAGAGTCAGACGCCCTTCTACTGCCTTTACTGCTCCTGCACTAGTCTGAGGCGCCATCATCTCTCCCTTGAAGTCTTGCCTCCTTACTGGTCTTCCTGCTTCTACCTTTTCTCCCCTTTACGATATTCTCATCATTTCAGTTAAAGCCATCCTTTGAAATGTAAGCCGCATTAGAAGGCTCCAGGGGTTCCGCCATGGGAGCGAGGTCAGCAAAGCGATAGGCGGTCCGCCCCTGCCGCCACTGCCCATCTGACCTCACGCCCTGACTCCCTTTGCCTCACTTGCTCCACGTCAACGGCGCTGGCTGTCTTAGTCTTTGAGCACACCGGGCATACTCTGCCCTAGGGCCGGCCATTTTCCTTTCCTTCTGCCTGGAAAGTTCTTTCCCTGGTATGTTAGTTTTCTGTTGCTGCATAAAAAATTTCTGCATATTTAGCAGCTTAAAACAATGCTACACACATTTCTTCTCTCACAGTTTGTGTGGGCGAGGAGTCTGTCATGCCTGGCTTAGCTGAGTCCTCCGCTCGGGGCTGCAGTTAAAGACAGAGCTGGGGTCTCAGCTGAGGCTTGGGGTTATCTTCCAAGCTTAGGTGGCTGCCGGTAGAATTAGTTTCTTTGAAGCTGTAGAACTCAGGACAGCTGACTTCTTGAAGGCCAGCAGGAGAGAGTCTCAGACTTCTCTACCCTTTCTTAAAGGCTTCCTGGAGTTAGGCTCTGCACCTACTCTTCCTTTGGTTGTCTTGAAGTCAGCCGATAAAGGACCTTACCTGCATCTGCAGAATCCCGAGATGGGTGTTGTCCTTTCTCTGGGTCCCATCCCCTATCCAGGTGGTTGCCTGCTTCTGCCATTTTGTCTTTTAGGTTGTCTTATTCCTGCCCATCCCATTTCTGCTGCTCTCCTAGGTCAGGCCTTTTCTCTCACGTGCCTAGAATGTTTTAGTAGCTTCTGAACCAGTTAGCCTCTCTGCTTTTGGGCTCTTTTCTTCACAGAATCATTTGCATGATCACTAGATTAATCCTTTGAAATAGTCCTTTTATCATTTTTAGTGGCTCTCTAATTTCTAAATGGAGGTTAAATTCACACAAAATTAACCATTTTAAAGCATTCAGTGGCATTAGTACATTCACAGTGTTCTGCACCTGTCACCTCCATAGTGATCCCCTGTTGCTTGTGGGGGAGGTAGAAACTCTATCCAAACGCTTGCCTCACTGTCTTAACAACATTGTCTTTCCTACATAAACCCTCCAGTTCAGCTTGATTACTCTCTCTCTTGCTTTCAAAATTACCTTTCTCTTTCTTGGGTTTGCATATTATAAGATTCTGACATATCCTGTTTGTAGTGACAACTCACATTTTCTGGGCCCATCCAAGTTTTTTTCTTTTTTTTTTATTCTGAGGCCCTGTTGTCTTAGAATAATAAACTTTAATGCAGAGTACTTGCCATCTGTGCCTCCATTGTAGCATTTAATTCATGCTATTTTCTATTACATTCAAACATTCAAACAAATGTTTGTTAACATTTCTTATGTACAGGTCTGTCCCCTCAACAAAGCTGGGAAGTACTTGTAACAGTTAGCTATTGCTATGTAACAGATCGCCTCAAAACTCCATGGCTTAGCATACCATTTACTATAGCTCACATGTGTGGGTCGCTAGGGGCTGGTTGATCTTGGCTGAGCGCCACCAAACTCTTTCATATCTCTGTGGGTCAGTGGTAGGTGGGGGCTCTCACTTAGGCTTGGCTGGAGTGGGTTAGAGGAGGACTCTCTGTCCCACGGCGTGCACCCTTCTGCAGAGAGCTGTGGGCTAGCCCAGGCATGTCATTCTCCCGACAGCAGAAATGTGACACAACAAGTGGAACCACACGGGTCTCTGGAGGCCAAGGCTAGGAACGGACGTGCCCTAACTTCTGTTTCAGTCTGTTGACCAAAGCAAACCACCTTAGAAAGTGGTGGGGAAACCCAGTCTTTCTCTTCCTGGGAGAAACCCCAAAGCCGGATGGCAGGAAGGTATGGCTGTAGGAAGGGGGTATGAATTGGGGTCTTTGATGCAATTTACCACATGCTCACAGGCACTTTCCTCTCAGCTTCCTTATAGTGCCTAATCATGTTCTAGATTGATGTGTCAGTTACCTGTGGCTGTGTAACAAAGAACCCCCAAACTTAGTGGTTTTAAAACATCAGCCATTGTATTTGCTCATGATGCCATGGGTGGGTCAGGCAAGGCTCAGCTGGGGTGGCTCGGCTCTGCTCAGTGTGATGTCAGTCCGGCTTGCTCCTGTGGCTGCAATTTGAATCCAAGGCTCGAGTGTTCACCCGCAGGGTCATTAACCCCTCTCCCTCCTAAGGATCTTCCCATATCCAAGGCCCCTGTCTCCATGTAGTTTCTCCAACAGCTCAGCTGGACTGTTTTTACCTGGCCATCCCCAGGTGCCAAGAGAATGAAATCAGAAGGCAAGGGCACTTGGGACAATGGCTCAGAGGCCGAATGTCACTTCTACTGCGTTCTGCTGGGTGGAGAATATCACAGGCTCAGCCCAGATTCAGTGGGAGGAGAAATAGGCTTTGCCTCTTGATGGGCGGGCGGCACAGACACACTGGTGTGTGCGGGGAGGGGTACTCAGCCACAACGGTAAGAAGCTCATTAAGTACTTGTTGAATGAGGATTTGAATGAATGAATGAAGCAGAAGCGGAGTCTGCTTATGAAGACTCTAGGACAGGATTCTGATGCGACATTCTCTGCTTTCTAGTTATCTTCATATCTTTCTGCAATCTTGGATGACACATTCCCCCAGATCCGTTGGCATCAAACAGCAGACTTCGGCTATGTCCCCAACGTAAGGATGCCCAACACTTTCATGGCTGTAGCAATGGATCTCTGTGATAGGAAGTCACCTTTTGGCAGGTACGGATGCTTCTTGGGCTTTGTTTGAACAATACTCCCTGTTCTTTGTCTGTGGCCTTTACTCTGACGTTGACTTGTGAGGGGGCAAAGAGTGGGTGCTCTAAGGACTGGACCTTAGGGGCATTATCTGTTCATCATTTACACTGGCATAGGCTGCAGTTACTAAAACCCTCCACGTCTTGCCTGGTGCAAGAACATTTTATTTCTTGTTCACCACATGTCCGAAGAAGGTCAACAGAGGTCATCAGAGAGGCTTTGCTGGTTAGAGTCATTCACAGATCCAGAGTGGCAGATTCCAAGTTGATCTGGGCTTCCTGGCACCTTAAAGTCTCCCCCGGGTGGTAAAAGGAGCTTGTGCTCACATTGCATTGGCCAGAGCAGGTCATCTGGCTCTGCCCGGCTTCAAGCTTCGGGCTTGGGGAGAGCAGGAAGTGGACTTCTTCCCTGAACTCAAAGGGGCAGAGACGGGATATCTGTGAATGGCTCCAGTGACTACTGCATGCTAGCTGTGGGAGACAGGGGGATCTGGAGTGAAATGGGCCCCAACTCATAGTGTCTGGTTTATAGTAGGAACTTGAATAAATATTTATTTTTGAACAAATGAAGATTGATTGATTGAATGAATAAAACCTGGAGGGGACTGAGTGATGAACGATGGATTCAGACAAAACACAGGACTTTGAGTGGCTAGAAGAATTTTGAGTCAGCTCTCCTCGGGTGCCTCCCGGGTCCTCTCCCTCCTCGGGTGCCTCCTCGGGTCCCCTCCCTTGGGGACCTTTATTCCTTCCTTCTAAGTCACCTGCTTTTTCAAGGTTTCTCACCCATAGGAGGCCCAGAGCCCCATTCATGGTCACGATTCACCATGTCTCCTAAACTGACAAGCCACTGGTCACTGGCTGTTAGATTCAGTCAGCTTCATTCTTACCTTCCTGAGGGTACTTTTTATAATCCTTTTCTCTTTTTTCTTTCTTTTTTTTTAAGTGTGGTTACTGTTGAGCTCAAACCCAAAGTTCTCATGCTTGTTCTTTATCCTGTAGCATCCACCCTCGAGACAAACAGACAGTGGCCTACAGGCTGCACTTGGGGGCCCGGGCTGTGGCTTATGGTGAGAAGTTGATCTTTCAAGGACCACTGCCTGAGAACATGGAACTCTTGGCTGACAAGGGGCTGCTCAACCTCACATATTCACAGGAAATCCAGGTGCAGAGGCAGGACAAGATATTTGAGGTGAGAAGAATGTTGAAACAGTAGGGGTTCATCCTATGTCAGGAGTCAGGGTTTTCTCCACACCGAGGCCCATCTCTAATTGTAACATTTCTGTGAATCAGAGCTTAGAGCTTGGCTTTTAGTAGGGTGGAGTTTATCTCAGAGGGGTGACTGAGTAGCTATTAATTCTTTCACTTAGTGGCAATTTCGATAGGACAGTCCAGGAAAGGAATTCACATTAAATATTCCTTTTGTATTTCTGCTCCCAGAGCAACCATCTTTGCTTTGGTAAGGGCCTGTGGCTTTGTGTGGAGGTTACCTGTTGAAAGATTCCTTACTCCTGAGTATTTCCCTCATCCTTGGATGTCTTTTTATATCACACGGTCCCAAATTCTAGTATTTTTTTTGAATTTAGTGTTTCCTTTGAGAGGCTTAGCTTGGGGGTTTGTAACTCAGAGTGAATTAATGTAATGAAACTACTTTCTTCTAGTATCTAGCGAGGGTCATTCCACTGTGGAATGAGGGCTAATAATTAAAGAGCCTGTGTAGGGGTCTTCTGCGGTTGGGGGTGCGGGTCGAGGCATTCCTCTTGGAACATGCAGATGAGTGTCTCTGGGAACCTGAGGCCATCAGGCTGGATGGGG
>RCUC01038101.1:0-11086 GCA_003697995.1 Taxidea taxus jeffersonii | reverse complement strand
TGAGATCATGACCCGAGCCAAAGGCAGAGGCTTAACCCACTGAGCCACCCAGGCGCCCCTGTATTAAGTTCTTTAAAGTGAAAAATATGATTATGATGAACAACTAAACAACTATAAAAGACATCACTATTTTCACAGATGTCTTTTTTTTCCTGCATCAGTCAAAATAATAAATTCTGAAACTTACTAATTGCTACTACAATGGCACTTAGAAAATCAGAAATCTAAGGGTCAGAATTGCCCATAACAGTAAACTTTCAAATGATTTTAATCAGAAATACCCTCTTAAAAAAATGAAGGGTGACCACATTTATCTGGGATCATCAGGCGTGAGTTGCTAGCACATAGGTGACTTATCCAAATGAACTTCTAAGTGGCCTGAAATTTTAAAGATTATCGATTTGAATGGAATACTATAAAAATTTTTAATGTACATCCTTTCATATAAGATTTAATATGCAGAATACAAGCTAATGTTTACTTAATCATTCCAGGTTATCATTATTAATGGCATGCCTTTAACCCACATAAAGTTTTGTGGTGTACAGATCGTTTTCACACACATACATTGTCATTTGATCTTCACCCCAGCTTTATGTCAGAGGTGGGGTGCGTATCAATATTCCTGTTTTATAGAAGAGGAAACTGAGGCTCAGGGTGGCTATGTGACTTTCCCAAGGATGTCTCATAAGTGACAAAAGAAGAAAGCACACAAAGGTCTTCTGGCTTCAAGCCTAGCGTTCCTTCCCATAAACAGCACTGCCTCTCTGGACCAGCGATTACACAGCAGTGTTTTCAAAGATAATGAAGTGGTAACATGACCATTTTTCCTTACTCTAAAACCCCTCAGACTCCCAAGGTTTTATGTTCTTGCATTTGCTTTTTATAGTTTTTACTGCACAGTGCTTGGGATATAATAAGCATTTAGCCGTTGTTCCTGTGACTCTGTCAGCTGTCTGCTGTACTGTACCTGGCACTAGAGGCTTATCATCTTATTAATATTCCTTCATTCAGTCATGCATGCGTGCATTCACTCACTCATACCCACATTCAACAAATACTTATTAAGAATATATATGCACCAGGCCACCAGACTGGCTGCTGGGCCCATACAAAAGCTTAAAGTTCAGAAGCTTACATCAACCCATTGGCCCTCAACTGACAGACTTCTGGTCCTCCTCAAGAAAAGTTACTTTGACGAAGATGGCAACAAGAGTAGGTATTAGTTTGCTAGAGCTGCCATAACAAAATCATGCCAGACTGGAGGGGGTGGGGGTGGTGCTCAGATAACAGAAATGCATTTTCTCACAGTTCTCGAGGGTAGAAGTCTAATAATAAGGTGTGGGTGTGTCAGAATTTTTTGATGCCTCTCTCCTTGGCTTGAAGATGGCTGCCTTCTTGTGGCTTCTTCCCATGGTTGCCCTCTTGGTATGGATGCCCTGGTATTGATCTGGTGTCCAAATCTCCTCTTTCATAAGGACACCAGTCATATTGGATTAGGTCCCACCCATATGACCTCATATTACCTTAATTACTTCTTTAAAAGACCCTTTTTCTAAATACGGTCACATTCTGAGGTACTGGGGATTAGGATTTTGGCATATGAATTTTGGGGTGGGGGGACACAATTCAGTTCATAACACTATTCTAATCACTTTCCTTGGAGAGCTTATTGTGTGGCAGCAATTTCTAGGTACTTGTATTAACACTAACCCTGATAATAGCCCTATAAGTTAGGATACAGATGAAAACGTGCTCCAGACCACTAAGTAACTTATGTGAAATGTAGCTCATATGTGGCAGTGCCTGGATTTGAGCCCTTCCAGTCTGACCTGGCATTCTTTGATGTTTATTATATGGTGTAGAAGTCTTTTCTCATCCTAGTCCTTGCCTTTCTGGATAACTGAGCTTCTGGGATAGATATCCTCCCAGGAGTAGGCTGCAGACTACAGGAAATTAGTATACACTTACTCGTGTTGTCAACCTCACTTTTTAAAAAATTTCTGGCAGAACATTTTCTTTTTTCAATCAGCAATTATTTATCGTGTGCATACCATGTGCCCAACAAGGTATGGGAACTTTTACAGGCAATGGCAGCTGTAGATTTGCTTATTTCCCGCACTAAGGATTGCTCAGTTAACTGGCCATCTGGCTCTGGTTTTTGTTGCCGTGGTTGTTGTTGCAGTGAGGATTGAAATAATCCTTTACAATCCGCATTTTTATCCACATCCCTGTGGCCCAGGAAAAGCAAAGTGTGGAAAAGATCAATAAATGTTTGTGGAATGAATCATGATCCTGTTACGCAGATTTTCTAGTTTATCTTATTTAGCCACCTCTCTGATTGTGCTATTTCTTCTATGATGTATTGGCGCAATTGTCTAGAACCTCCGTGTGCAATATAATCGTCACTGGGAATGTGGTTTTAAAGCCAAAGAATGGAGATTTTGTCAGAATGTGGAGGAGGATACAGAAATTTAGAAGTTTAGGATAAAGAAATTTAGCTAGTAAATATTATCTGAGCCCATTCTGTGTACCAGGGACTATAGCAGCACTGGGGATGTGAACATGAAGGAAATCTAGTCCCCTGGCCTCACTGAGTCCAGTCCCTCCTCGGGTTTTCACCAGACCATTGTTTGAATCTCTTGACTAGACCCTCGGGTCCTGATCCCGCTTCAGCCATCGCGCCACGGTGCCGCACAACAGCCTGTCCAAACATAAACGGGAATTTCAGGAAAACCTGCCTCTTTCTTCTCAACTCCTGTCCTTTTTCACGTTGACATTGGTGTAGGACATTTCTCTTGTTTCTTTTCCATAACACTGGCTTCATCTTAGTTCTTAGCACAGAATCATTCCCGCAGTTCTCTCAACTTGATATTACTATCAGATATGCTCCCATTTAAAAAATTATTTTGGACTTTATGAATAACTGTAGTATTTAACACGCCTAAATATTTGATGACTAACTTCGGTTGACTTGCACCACGTCAGTTTATACCATAAATCCAGGCAGTGAAGAAATATTTTAGACAAAACACTCAGTGCGTGATGTGAGCAGAAATAACTTGAAATGTTTATTTTATACCACACAATGCAGATATAACCTAGTTAAATTATCTAAGACTTAAAAAGTATTTTCAATTCGGAGAGAATGTTAATACATCATTTTGTGTTGTTGGATAATGTGAAATCCAATATGCTTTGCCATTTCCAGGAATTCCTCCCTGGGCTCCTCTAAAGGAGCTGGGTTATTCTAGTCTGATAGGTGGACCTGACACAGTATTATAGTTGGCTACTGGCCAGCTGTATTTCCTCAGACATCCTCCACTCCTCAAAAGTATTTCTCCAGTGAGCTACGTAGTAAATAGACACTGCTTGTCTATCATCTTAAGAGAAGTTGCCTTCTCAAGGAACTCTTTAGATTTTCCTCTCTTCCCTCTTCCTATCTTGATATTGATTTGTATGTTACTGGGTTTTAATAATTAGAGGCTTAGAGATAGTTACACTTCCCTGATAACTATCTAGACATCATCTTAGTTGCTCTCAGCAAATCATCTAAGTACACATAAAACAATATAGTAAAAGCTCAGTAAGCTATAATGTTTAGGGAATGGTTCATTGATTTAATTTGTGAATAAAACAGAAATTCCCTGCCCCCTTAAAAAAAACCTGGTTTAACCTTGTGTTTAAAATATTTTGTATAATTTTTCTAGTTATCATTAATAAATCTATGGTAGATAAAGAGTACGCACATGTACATATAATATAAGAAATATAACAGACTTGCTTATTCAGGATCTTTGTTCAAATAGCCTACACGTAAATTCTTAATAATTTCCTGTGGCCTGACTGACTGAATGCAGGGGTGAGACTCTGAGGTAACACAGAGAACACTGTGTTCTCTGAATGAACAGTCTTGCTGCTCTGAGAACACAGCTTAGATGAATTTTAATTTGTTTTTAAAGTTATCCTTGGCTTTGGTTTGTTTTTGGTTTGGGTTTGCCTTTCCTAAGTAGATATCAGGGAAAAGAAATTCAGTTGATGGAATAGTTAGTTATTTGGATTTAGAGGTTAGTACCTGAGGATGAGAGATTTGACTCAAAATGTCTGAATGACAGCTTTGCCAAATACTGTATAAGCCTGTGTAAATAAATTAAGTGAGGGAATGTAACTAGAGTCTTAACAAGATGCTGTCCATACACAATGGCCATCATTATCGTCCTGCACAGTGACATTTATAATAGAATTTGTAGGATTACTTTGTCCCTGTTTTGTTTCCTTCTTTGTCAGATGTTGCCTGGGACCCCGCTAAAGGCTCCTTCCTGCTGGGCCAGACCTGAGGCCACTGTATCTCCAACTTCCTTCAGGAAGCAGGCATTGATTGGAGAGACCAGCTTGGTTTAAACTGTTCTTGTAGCTCTGGAACTTGACACAGATGTAGTTTTCCAGGAGGCGAAAGGGTATACAGATGAAGTAACTTGCATTCCTCTCACTAGAATTTAATTTCACACTCTTTATCTTGACTGATAGAAAAATGGAGAAAAGACTTGATAGATATTCTTCCTTATAAGTCTGTAGGATCCAGAAACTACTTTTTACACTCTTTATTTTTTCCTTCCACATTAAATTATCCAATTTCTAGCTATTCTATTTTTAATTTCCCACTTGTGCTGTCATTGCCTCTCCCAACTTTGCTCTTCCGATAAAGATCCTGGAATCCTAAATATCCGAGTCACTTCTATAGTAAGGGAGGATCTCTTGGACGGTCTGTAAACCCAGTGCTTTAGATAAGGTTAAGTCTAGAATAGACTAAATAAAAAATAAGGAAAACAAAAATCAAAGAAGTCGAACACATAACCAGCATTATAGGTACCATATTTCCTTAGGCAGCTCTTTGATACCACATCAAAGCTAGGACACCGAGAGGAGGCCTGGGAGTACTTTGTGACTTTTTGGTGATCAGAGAGGCGACACCTTTTTCTAACCCTTTATCCTCACTCTGTAATGCTATTGGGATCAGATTCTGGCCCATTAGGGTTTTACTTATTCCATGTATATGAGGAATGTATATGTATATGTATATGAGGAATGGCAGTAGAATAAACGTGATATCCACAAAAAAGTGGATTTTGGGATAAAAAGGACTGGGGTGTGACTATTAACTCATCGTATTAGTTTCCATTTTCTCATCTGTGAAACATTGTGAACTACAGCACTTGCCTCCGAGGATCCTGAGACTTAACTAAAGCAATGGCTAGATCCATTGAGTCAGCCCATTCCTGCCTCCCTCTCCATCCTTTCCTTCATTTTTCCATTCCTCCTTCCCCCTCTCTCTCCATTCCTCCATCTGTCCCTCTACTTATTCAGTCGGTATTCCTGATAGTTTCCTTTCACCTGCCCTTGCAATTCTGTAATTAAAAGAAAAAAAATCTAATCAGAGAAATGAAGTTTTTGACCCTAGTGTAAGGAACAACATTTTAACCAGAATCACTGCCCATCTGCCTTGCCCTATTCCTCTGACCGCCCTGAGCAATGTTGACAAGTCTTCCAAGTTTTGTTCACAGGAATTGAAAGTTTCCTGTGTTATCAAAAATCCTCCCTCCCCACAAACCATGATACACATGAGGCCAAAGGACGGGAGTGTGGCTGAACGGCACATCAACACATTTTCTGATGTTTACCCAGAGAGGGGAGGTTGGGGAAAGAAGCAAGGGAACCTCAGGATGTGTTGATAATCCTGGGAGAGGAGCTGTGCAGAAGCGTGAAGCTTTTAGGCAAATCTGGCCCCGGGCAAAAATGTGAATCTGACTGAGATTGTCTTCCACCTGCCGGCCCCTGAGCCCGGGGTCCCGCCTTCTCCAGCAGTGTCCACTTTTCCTGGTAGTTTTCACAAAGTGCTGCCTGTCATCCTCTGTGGGGCCCAGAAGAAAGGAAAAGTGCCCCCCTTCCTAGGTGCTATGCATTTTAAAATAGGCATTGAAGCACTAAATTCAAAGAAATCTCAGCTTGGAAACGGTGGGCAGGGCATGGCGGCCTCTGCTCTGGATTGACTTGAAGTCCAACCTTCTGATACAGAGAGGAAGGTGAAGTTGTCAAGAAGACCGGGAAGAGTAGGATTAGGAGAATGGCAGCCTCACGTTTCCCTTCCCCTCCACTCTCCCCGTGCATGTGGCACGGCACAGTTTGAATCCTGAGCCAAAATTTATGTGGTTGTTCCCTTCCATTGGGACTCGTTCACCAATTTCCAAAGAGTGGGGGCTGCAGCTCCTGCCCCTCTTGAGCCTGCACTTCTACTTTTTGCGGGGAGCACAGCAAGAGAAGATCAGAGTGACTTCTCCCTTGTTGCCTCTGAAGGACTCTATGCAAAATACCAATGGATCCATTTTTCAGTAAGTCACCCTGGGGAACATATACCTTTCCTTCCACATCTGAGACAAATAATTTCATGAAATTCTATCAAAAGAACATTTTAACAAGACGTACCAAATTCCAATGAGATCATTCAAGAACTTGCACTTCCGCTGGCAAACCATCTCCTGTGTTGCGAGGAAGGGCAAGACTGTATTTAACTCTCTACTCCTGATGGATAGGACAAGCCAAAAGACCACTCGCTGAAGGTTTTATGTTCCCCTCATTGTGCAGGGTAATGTCAACGTATGATGGTGACTTTCCCTTAAATAAATTTGATTAAAGCAGATTATGAGTGAAAAAAAAAGTCTGAGAAAAGAACATCTTTTTATGATAACTCACTTGTGGTTTTGAAGTGTGCTTTAAATGGTAAGATCACAGTAAGTAATTTAGCTGAAGTGTAATAATTGGGTTCCAAGTGTTAGGATTGATACATTTCATTGAAAATAGCACCCTGAGGTTTTTCCAAATTAAAGATGAAATCTAAATAAAACCTTAAATAACCCATGTGGAAATACTTTATTGTAGTTAATAACCAAGCAAAAATATGCTTATTTTGTCTGTAGACTCATTCCAGCGGATTATACCTATTGTTGCTTCCATTTGAAAGGCATCTCACTTGGTTTATGTAAAAATAATAGCATTCTAACTATTAATAACAAATAAGAGAGACTTTTATGGACATTCATACATCATTTATAAATGACCCTTATGAATAAAGTGTTACAATGATTTCCATTAGCATAAGTTCCACAATTATGGCCTGCAGAAGAGATACATTTTTCTTTCTTGAATGCACATATAAAAAGCTGTCATTTACTTTGTTGAAATTTTATCCATAATGCTTCAGTGAATTTCTGTGCTATTAAATGACTGTGAACCTAACTACATGTATAGACCTGGATGTGTCTTCTGGTCTTGTAGAGATCCATGAGGCCCTTCAGAATGTGCCTCATCTGGACCCAGGGCCCATGACCATGACTATGCCTTTAGCGGAGCCATTTAGAAGGTGTTCAGGCTTCCAAGGCTGGCTTGCACAAATGACTAGAAAATCAAAGCCCTGATGGGAATTTTGCTCTTGTTTTCCCTTTCTCTGGTGACTCTCAATCCAGGACTCTGGGCATTAGCTTCCTTTTTTGTATGGATGTCCCACCTTTGGAATAAGTTACTTAGTTCTGCTTCTGATGGAAAGGGCAAACTGAAAGACTGTGGGTTTTATCTTCCTCTCACTATGCCAGGTTCTGTGATGGTGGTAACTTCCCCTTAAAAAATTTGATTAAAGCATATTATTAGTGAAAAAAAAAAAGTGACAACTAAGTTGTGGTTTTGAAGTGTGCTTTATATGGTAAGAACACAATAAGTAATCTAGCGGACAAGTGATAACTGGGTTCCGAGTGTTATGATTTGATGTATTGAAAATAGAAACCCAAGATTTTCTGAATTAAAGGTGAAATCCAGATAATTCTGAAATACTTCAACTTTGAAGCAAATAAGGTAGTATCTTCCCCGAAGACCTAGTGAGAGAGGCATCTCTGTGATGGGAATACAAGATGGGAGAACTCATCCTTGTTGAGTTCCTGCTTTGTGATGAGCACAGTCTGCCCCTTATTTCCTCATAACCACCCTATGGTGATGTGCATTTTGATGATGTACTTAGGAGTATGTTCTGTTACACTTTTTTCAAGATGAGAAAAACAGTGCTCAAAGAAGTGACATAAATTCCCCAAGACTACACAGAACATGGAAGAAAGGATTTGACCCAAATCTATGCTTTTCTCAGCATATACATCCCCTGAGATCAAGGTATTAGGGCTCTCAAGTCCTCCCTATTATCTTTCTGAAGATGTGGCATGACTCTGAACACAAATGTTCTTCATATAGAATATCATCATTAATTCGGTCTCAAGTTGCCCAGGGATGGCTTGGCCTCTGAGTTAGAAAGTTTCCACCAAGGACCATGCCAGTAAGGAAGTTGACAGTGAAGCGTGTCCTCTAGTTATTGATACACCATATACTCTTATCGCTTGCCATCGTCCTGCATTTCTTTAACAAGGCCATTTCAAGTGGGTTGGATGTCCCAGCTGTGGCAGGTGTCATTATCATTAACTGTCGCCATGGCTCCCTTGCTCTATTTGCCAAGATTCTTGAGGGGAGGGCCATGAGCCAGCTGTGAGGACCCTTCCTCATTTCTCTCAGTGACTTTCCTACATGTCTTACCTCATAGTTACTGGAAGTATTCGGTCAACAAAAGTAGCTCCTCTATTAAAAAAAAAGTTGTGGAATCCTCTGCTTGGAAGTGCATATAAAAATGTGGAGTGAGAATAGGGAATATAGTCAATGGCACGGTAATGTTGTATGGTGACAGATGGTGGGTGTATTTGCAGAACATATACACTTGTTGGATCACTGTGTCGTGCACCTGAAACTAGTGTGACTTTGCCTGTCAACTATATTTCAGTTAAAAAATACTGAGTAACCAGTGGAGATGTGAAGGAGCTTAAAAAAAAAAAAGAGGAATGAGAGATTTTAGAAGTGGAAGGTGACTATTTGCCCCACCCTCAATATTTGTGCAGAAGACACAAATCGACTATGATTAGGAGTCAGCCAGACTTGACTTTCAGGCTCCTTGACTTTGCCACTTACTTACCAGGTGTGTGACTTTAGGCAAATTATTTACTGCTCTGCCCTCAGTTTCTCATCTGCAAAATGGGAATAATAATGGCACCTGCCTCGTGAAGTTCTTCTGAAGATTGAATGAAATGATCTCTGGTTTGAAAAAACTCCCAATAAATGGTACTCCCATGATGATGATGATGATGATGACAACAATGATGATGACGATGGCCAACTTAGATCACATGGCTAGCTGTAACACTTCTGGGACTGGTGCTAGAAGCCAGGCCCCCTTCCTTAGACCAAACCTTTTCTCTATTTCAACCTGAGACAGATCTATACGTTTGATATCAACTTTCAATATCAACCTATAAAACATTTATAGGTGACCAAAAAAATCAGGCTAACAGCATTTTATTACGAACTTTGTTGCATTAGAATAGGCTGTTTTTGCTAGTTTACCATTAATTATCTCAGCATTCCATCAGCTCCTGTGAATGTCTGCTGCTGCATACATCCCCAACCATTAACCAAAACATTTCTTCCTTCTCTTCTCTATTTTCAGGCAACATGTCAGCCTGATTCACCACATAATTCACTCAGAGTTCATCACCACCAGATTGTATTTTTCCCTCTGAGAACAAGCACGATGCAGATAATGGCCTGTTCTGAGGAAAGCAATGGGAGCATATGAGGACGGATGTTGTAATTTGCCGATACATACAAAATAAATCCAAATTTTACAAATAATTTATCCCTGAATATTGTTTACTTTTCTTTTTGAAATTATCAGCCTTAGCCATAAAATTAATCTAAGGAAATTGTAGTTTTAATGAGAATAATTTTTTCTCTATGAAGTTTATTGATGAATAAAATAAGATCATGAACAAAGAATCATTATTTTTCCCCATAAAATATAATGGTAACATACTTCTTTAATGTCTTCAAAAAAATCCTTGAGACTAATGACTCTTAAAGCCAAAATACCTCCTTTGTAAAGAAACAGGAAACAGAATAACATTTTAAGGTTAACTGTGTTTATATGCATGAGCGATTATTGTATAAGGATATTAATAATAAATTACAGAGATTTATAAATAAGTTATCTATGGTAAACTAAACCAGGAGTTCTAATTTCCTCTTTTACTTTACATACACTGAGGTATTATTTAACTATAAGCTATTTAGCAATTAACCACAGATGTTCTTGCGATTTTGTGGACCTCCTCTGGAAAAGTATTAACTCTGTAGCCTTTATTTTACAATCAAAAATTATTTATGGATTACTTGGTTGTTTGTTAAAAATCACTTCAGGAATATCTGTTTATGACAAGCAGGCACATCATAATTACACTCAAATATTTGGACTGAGTAGTGTGAAAGCCCTTATTTTTACAAAATCAAGGCAAATTGCATGTAAATCACACCAGACCTTCAAATAGTTTTCGAAAACCATCAGACCTGAAAAAGACCATTTACCTCACATAATTGAAATTGAACTGCTTGCATTAACCCGGGCTCCTCTCATTTCCTCACTTGTTCTGATCTCAACATCCCTAAGAGCCTGACTGCCCCTAGCATAGCCTGTCAAATTGGGATTTTATGAAAATGTCTTAAGAAAGAGAGAGAAAATCAAAATATTGTGATTATTAACTCCCATGATCTGATACTTACGAGGTCTCCTCTGACTTATAGCAGCCCTGTTGTGCAGAGGGACCAATATTTATTGTTACACTTGGGTTCCTTTATGAGATAGAAGTTTGCCAATTTTGTAGTAAATTGAGTGTGTCAAAGACTTGGATGGGGGCCAGCTTCAAAACAGTCCCAGAAAATGTGTTCTTACTGCAGGTGAGAGGCAGCCTGACAAACTTGCATTGTTCCTGTCAGCTCTATGATAATTAATTTCAACCATATTATCCGAATTAAAAAGTGACATTTATTCCCTGGACTGGTGTCCTGGAACCTTTCCAGTTTTCCTGCCTATTTTGGAATAAGCTTGGCTAAAACGTGAACAAATCATTACGAATTGATGCACAGAGGATGTACATATTCGTATAAAAGACCACAC